>PVIJ01006075.1:0-96118 GCA_004024925.1 Scalopus aquaticus
CCCCCGTTTCTTTTTGCTTCTTGCCCATCCCGGCAGAGGGTTCCGGGCTGCAGTCCCATCAGCTTAGCCTAAGTCACCATCCAGTGGAACTGATGGATTTCCCTCAGCTTCTCTACAGAGGGGTCCCCCCACACATTGGGTAGCTCATATTTCTGCAATCCCAGGGGTCATTCACCAGGACCCAGAATACTTGCTCTGTACCTGTGATATTTAGAAGACACAGCAAAGGCCAGATGCCAGTGTGACTGGGGATAGTCTTGCCAAAGTGACTTGTCTCCTTGAGCCCTGTCTATGGGCCAGGCTCTCTCGGTTCTCTGGATTTTCTATACACTATTCTCTTTCCTTAGAAGACTTCCCCCTCTACCTGGCCCAGCCTTTCTCAACTTTAACATTGTTCTTGCCAGGGAGCTTCCTGAACCCTGAGGCCTTAGCTGGAGGTGGAAGGGTGCCCCTCCCAATCAAGATGTAGCTCCAAATGCACCTTACATGGGACTGGGAGTAGGGTACAGACTTCCAGGAGGTAATACTTTTGGGGTTGGACAAGCATAGGGGTGACTTGGGAGTGCCTGCTTGTCTTTCGCACTCTAGGAGCATCCCTCACTTCACCTAAGGTCCAATAAGTGGGAACACTGGCCTCCATGTCCCTGAATCCCTGGCCCATATGGCTCCCTTGCCAGAATGTGCTAATGGGTGGCACTGGTTTGAGATTTGGAAGAGAAGAGCATCAGAAGGCATGGTTATCTAGTAGCATCGGTCTCACCCCGCAAGCAGTACCACCATTCCAGGTCCTTCCCAAGTTCAGCTGCTTAGAATGTGGTAAGACCATCCCCCACCTTCCCCACACAGCCAGCCTGAGGCTGCCATGCTGTGAGGAAGCCCCAACATGTCCCACACAGAAACCCTGCAGCTACTTGAAGAAAGCCCCACCAGCCCTCAGCTGCTCCAGCCACTGTCAGATTGTAATTGCATAGAGCACAGCTGCAACTGAGACCTTCTTTAATTCCTGACCTACTGAGACCTGAGAGAGATAATAAAATGACTATTGCTATTTTAAGTCACTGATTGTTGGGGTGATTTGTTATATCTAAGAGATCATTAGAATAGTTCTTGACTTTAAGGAACTTAAAAGTGAAGTGAGTGAGCTCAATCAGTGTCAACAGTCTCTAGGTGGCAGAGGTGCAAATGGTAAGGCCCTGTCTAGGTACGAATAGTGAATAGATCCTTCTCAGGCCCCTTCTTTCCTCTCCCATCGATTTCTATTCCTGACTATTTCCTCGGCCCCTAACTTTGCTGGTCCTCCAAATCCTTGATTCTCACATTACGTCTTTTCTCACTGCAAGGTGACACTTTCTCAAACTCTTGACCTGCTAGAGTTCTAGAGTTCTAAATTAACAAGCAACCTGTTCTCTCCAATTTCACTTTGGCTATAGTGCAGAGAGTGAAGTCAAGGATGTTTAGACCACAAATCCCCGGTCCTGGCTCCTGGTTCTTGGCAAGAGTCATCATAAAAATTTTCTGACAAGAGACACATCCGCATAATTGGACCAAAGATATCACATACTCAGACCCAAGCAAAGAGGGCAGGGCTGGAAAGGGGGTCTATTCATCAAAACCTCATCATAAATTCAAATTGAAGGACTGAAAAGAAACAAAACATGGACATCTCCCAAACCCAGCAGCTGGACCTCTCACTGAAATTTTGAAACCACTGCAGCTCAATTCAACATCTGGGAGAGAATAAAAAATAATAAAGATTTAAAAAGAACAGACGCCGGGCAATTACCAATTGAAGTGTGGATCGGGAATATAAATTCTCTGAGAGCCTAAAGACAGAAATATACATTAGCACGTGGGTCTTAGGTCTGTGAATTCCATCCAGCTGTCACCACCATTCTTTTTTATTATTGCCAATTTTTAGTTAGCAAATGCGCTTTCTAAGGAATGAATATAATTCGGTTCAGGTAGACATGACCCAAATTCTTCCTTACTCAACTTTGATGGTGGAGTATAATTTCTGTAAGGGGCTAGGTGCTGAGCAATAGCACCAAAGAACATGGAGATAGTGTTGTAATTAGTTTGGGGGAGACTTGGGTTCAAATCTTGACTTTTCCATTCAGTAATTACATGCAGTTAACATTATTTAAACTCCTAAATGTGAAGAAATCTCTAAAGAAAGGTAAAACCATGCCTTAGAGATTTTATGAGGATTGAATTAGGTACTATACCTTCATAACACCTGCCATATGGCATCCAGCTTGTGAAATGGGAACAATACTTCCATCACAGGGTTATGTTATGTTGTAAGATTTCTTTAGCTTATGATAGTACTTAAGCTATTTTTAAGATATATATGATACTCTTGGTGGTATGTAACAAAAAGTAAGATTTATATTAGCTTTAAAATGAAATGTATTGAATTGTTTTAGATAAGGAGGAAGAGGAGGTAAGTGGCTCCAGGGCTCAATATCAGTCCTCAGTGCTAATAACACCGGTCAACAAATTTTTACAAAAGTCATGTTACTGAAATAAAATTAAATAAACAAATAATAAATAAAATTAATAACAAATAAAATTAAATAAATAAAATTCCTATCAATTTGTGTGTGCTCAACACGAATATGACAGTCAAATTCTAATTTGGCTCTAGTTTTTTTGTAATCTGCGATAAATTGACGCTTACTTCACAAAATGCATACCAATAGTAATAGGCCTACGGTTAATACCTGTAAAAAAATCAAGTGACAGACTACTTCTTAGATTTCTTCACTTGTCTCTTGTACAGCTGTTCAGGAATAGAATAAGCACAGCCTTAAGACTCAGTTTTGAAGAGTCTAGAAATAGTCTCCATTCTTGTGGGTCAGGAGTGATCTCTAAGGCATTCATGAGGCCCTCAATATAGGAACTGAACACCAGAGTACTTTCTTTTCTGAAGAAAGGCTCCAACTGCTGGTGCTGCTTTTGATAGAAAGTAATTGTGACATCTTCTAGAAGATTCCATTGTTGGAGTCCTGATCCTAGCAATTCTGCCTTGTTCTTGGATAAGTCTAAATCATGAACCAGGTCATTTAGTTCTTCCTGTGTTAGTCTGTGTGGGGTTGATGATGCACCACAGTGAAAATCTGGATCACTGCATACTGATGGAACAGGAAAACAGGTCGGCTCACCCTTGTCCTCATCAGATGAATTAAGAGAAAATTCTGCTGGAGGTTCTGGAATAAGAAGTCTCTCACCATGTGGAACTGGTCTCAATGCAGATGGAATGTTTGGGTAAACTCTTCTCGACTTCTTTTGCTTTATTATTCCGCCGGAAAGAGGAGGAACCAAGCAGAAGGAACAGTCTTTTATGTGGTTGCTTGGCTTTTTCCACACCATGGGGACTGGAAACGGCATTGATGGTCTTTTGTCATTTAACCACTGTGAAAGCTGTGTTGTCCATGGAGCGCAGCATATATGCGGGGCCCAAGGCTTGTCTTGGTCACCAACCTTGCATCTGAAGTCAAGATGATAAGCCTTCTTCACTTGAGAAGTGATACTTTTCTTCTGGTTGGCAAATGTCACTTCCCCACAAATAGAGCAGAGATTGTCCCACTATTGATGCACTTTTGAGGCATTACTGTTCCGTATTGTGCCTAAATGGATAAAATAACAGCAATTCTACCGAACAGTATTTTAAACTGTCTCGCGGAAAGTATGAAATATTTTCAATGCTCAACCTTTCCAACAGGGCTTTATAGAGTGAACTGCTGACGTCAGCTTACTTCAGCAGCCGCCTGGCAGTAGTATTGCATTGCATCAAAAAATGATGCAATCAACTCTGGATGATGTGTGCATGATGGTATTATGCAATGTGATGCAATATTACATCATTCTAGGCTGATTTAGGATGTTGTTGCAATCCTACTGGATAAATTTACACAGTGAAACATATAAAACGAATTATATGAAATATCTTCAAAACGAGAGCTAATAAAAAAATTTTCAGGGTTATATTCATGTTCAGCACACCAAAATACTACAGATTAGAGCCTTTTAAAGTCAGTAACGATCTCACTGTTGGCCAGTGTAAGGCATTGAATCCAATTCTCTGCAATCCATGTGACCTTCTCTCATGGTGGCCAGATGGCTGCTTCAGCGCCAAGCATCACATCTTCACACCAGAGCATGCAAAGCACGAAAGGAGAGAAATTCTTTCACACATCTCTCTTATCAAGTAGGAAACATTTCTTAGACACCTCCCACACACATCCCTTTATATCTCTTTGGCCAGAACTGGTCCTCCCCTATCTCTTGCTGGGAGGCAGTCTTCTGGAAATGAATATCCAGCATTTCCAAAAGCTAATGTGGGAAGTCACTTCTAGCATCAAGAAGAAAGGAGAGAATGACTTCGGGGTAGGAAGCACACTGGGGTCTTCAGGCCCCTTTCAGTTCTTTGCCCTATGGGCATTTCCATCTGGCAACTTACAATATGGAGCATACTCCATCTTTGTGAGGGAGAGGAAATGAGGGAAGTGGGGAAGGGGAGAGACTGAGAGAGAGCTGGAGGGAGAGAAGGAAAGAAGGAGGGAGGAATATGCCAATTCAAGGTCAAACCCAATTTCATATATACTAATGGTTGCAGACAGGGTGGGGATGAGTATTTCATTTCAGGCACCGAGCTAGGAGCCTTTTAAAGCTTACTACATGCCATCCTTTCAACCCACATAAAAAGAAAAGATTTCACAGATGAAGCAACAGAGATCCAGAAAGGTATGTTGCTGGAGGCCATGCAATTAACAAGAGTCAGAACTGAACCCAGTCCCTTTGGGTGGTTATTTTTTCTTCTATTTACAGTAGTCTTTACAAAGCCTATAGATTCTAGCTTACATTAAACACCTGCATGGGTGAAAGAGGTTAACCACAGCCTACCAGGCTTTTTCAGGATACGGGGAGGAGTTGGTGGGTGTATCCAATTGTAGAGAATGTGACACCAGGACCCAAAAAGTCAGGCAGCTACCAAGGGTGGGGTGAAGGTGTTTGTATTCTTGGTCTTTTGGGAAAGAAGGCAGTTTCCTCCTTAGGGAATCTAAGTCAGAAGCCCAGATAATTGAGAGCCACCATGTTCAATCTTGTTAATAGACATCAGTTATTTACTCTTAGGGCTTCCTTTGGGAAGAACCCCTCTTCTCATCCAAGCCATCCTCATCTAAAAACTTAAATTTACATGTGGTATCCAGAAGATTTCTGGGTTTCCCAGGAGGTTTTCATTAAGGAGGGAAGAATCTCTAACACTGTTTTTTAGACAGCAGCCCTTCTGTGGATAGGAACACATTAAAGGTCAGTGTCAACTGTCCATCCAGAAGTTGAGGTGCTTAGCTGCAGAAAAGTTTAAGCAGAAAAGAGATACACTACAGGAAGCATTGCTATCTGTAACAAGGCCAAGAAGGCCGGAGAACCAAGCTTGGATGTCACACAGGCGAGGATAACCTGGCGAGCTCTCCACACCGCAGGAGTTCTCTGGTTTTAAATTCTGTATTAGAAGATGTCAGGGAGCTACTTCAAAATAATGCAGGAGGAGGATGAACATATGGAGGCACAGATGAAAAGAAATCAGTCTCAAGTTACAATTGTTGAAGATGGGCCAGGTACACGTGTGTTCTTTTTACATGGGTCTGTTTGTAAAGACAGATTGATTGAAATAAAATTTACATACCATTGAATTTACCCATTTAAAGTATACTTTTTAAGTATATTTACCGAGTTGGGTAACCAGCTGCACAATATAAATTTTAAAAATTTATTGCTTCCTGGCCTTTTGGCTAATACCAAGTATAGTGTCTGTTCTGATCTGTTTAAATTTAGAAAATTTTTACCAGCTCTAAAAGAAACCCTATACCCATCAACAGTCACTCCCCTTTCCTCCTTTTCCCAGTCCCTGGCAACTAGTAATCTCTGTTCTGTTTGTATAGATTTGCCTCTTTTAGACTATCATACAAATGGAATTGTACAAAACGCGGTCTTTGGCACCTCTCCTGCCTGCCTGTGACTAAGCAGGTGCTTCTCTTTTTTCTTTCTACTTTTCCTAATAAACCTGCCCTTTCAAAATGTGAAAAAAACAAAAACAAAAACAAAAATAAAATGTGGTCTTTATAATTGGCTTCCAAACCAAACATAATGTTTTCCTGGTTGCCCTTGTGATAGTATGTATCAGTGCACAATCCATTTTTGTTTAATAATATTCCATTCACATGATGCTACACATCGCATCTTGTTTATCCATTCATCTGTTGATGTACACTGGGGTTCTTTTCACCTTTTAGCTATTGTGAATAATATTGCTATAAACATTTGTATGAAAATATCTGTTTGAGTTCCTGCTTTCAGGCCTTTTGGATATATAGCTAGGAGTAGAATTGCAGGATCATATGATAATTCTATGTTTAAATTTTTGAGGAACTGCCAGACTGGTTCCCACAACAGCTGTACCATTTTGCATCCCACCAGCAATGCACAAGGGTTCCAATTTCTCCATATCCTTGCCAATACTTGTTATTTTTTATTCTAGCCATCCTAGTGGGTATGAAGTGGCATCTTATTGTGGTTTTGATTTGCATTTTCCTGATAGCTAATGACACTGAACTTCTTTCCACCTGTTTATTGGCTATTTGTGTATCTTCTTTGGTGAAATATCTATTCAGATCTTTTGCACATTTTAAAATTGGGTCTTAAAAAGTGTTCTTGGTTGAGTTGTAATACTTCTTTATGTACTCTGGACACAAGTCCTTTATCAGGTAGAAGGTTTGCAAATACTCTTCCCTTCTCCCAATCTGTGAATTGTCTTTTTACTTTCTTGTAAAAATGGATGTTTGAAGCACAAAAGTTTTAATTTTGATGAATTCCAATTTATTTTTTCTTCTATTATTTCTACTTGTTGTGTGATAACTGAAAAACCATTGCCTAAACCAACTTCATAAAAATATACTCATATTTTCTTTTTGAGAAATCTATTTTGAGAAATTTGGGGGAATGACGTAAAGTAAGTTTCCCAATTAATTCTTTGTATGCAGCTATTAGTCTACCTATGTCTGTGTGATGAGCATTTTCTATAACACTTAATTTGAAAAAGTAATGATAAAAATTTATGTACTATGTAGTAACTGCCTTTAGTTGCGAATAACAATTAAAATATCAGTGACTTAAGCAAAATATGTTTGTTTCTTTACCTAATTGTTTTATATAAAAGAAGTTCAGAGACAGGCACAGCTAGTAAGGCAGTTTGATGGCCACAGTTGAACCAGGTCCTACTATCTGTTTCAAAATTCCTACATGTAGCCTCTATCTTTATTTTTTTTAAAGATTTATTTTTTATTTATACATACAAACTGGGGTACAGGCCAGAGGTGTGGGGTGGCGAGAGGGTTCACCAGAGACAGAGTGGGGAGCAGAACAGGCAGATCAGAAATACACTGCTGAGGGGAGCAGCGGGCGAGGCAGGAGAGGTCTGCCGCACCATGGCCGGGTGTCAAACTCGCGTCGCTGCCGACAGCGCCACAGCACAGTGCTTAACAGCTGCGCCACCAGGGAGGCCCCTAGCCTCCATCTTTAAATTTGCTTCATGGTCTCAGGGCAGTTACTAGAATACCGGCCACCACCTCTGCATTCTGAAAGAAAAGGTAAAGAGGAGTCATTCTTTTTAAAACAACTTTCCCTGAAGCCAAATTTAAAACCTGGGTTTACAAAAAACACTAATTCAAAAGGAAACTTGCTCTCCTATGCCTATTGCTCTGTTCACAATAGCCCAGATATGGAAACAACCCAAATGCTCCAAAAGAGACGAATGGATCAAAAAGTTGTGATATATATCCACAACGAGATTCTATGATCAAAATGACAAACATATACCATTTTTGGCAACATGGATGGAGCTGGAAGGGATTATGCTAACCCAAATAAGTCAGAAGGAAAAAGATAAATGTCAGATGATTTCACTTATATGTGGATTATAGAGAAACTGAACAAGAGAAAAGGACAAAACTTGCAAACTGACCACATATCTAAGGTATGCAGCAAAGGAGGGGGAGGAAGTAGGTCAAAACAGGGTAGCAAAGAGCATGGGGACTGTGGTGATGAATCACGTGGCTGGAGGACTAAGGGAACTACACCTGTGGGGAGGAAACAATTACTGTAAAAAAGGAACAGTGGCGTAAGAAAATAGTAACAACAATAACATCAATAATAAAGAACTTGGGTTTACAACTCACTGACTACTCCTAGGGTAAGGGGCCTGGATCGATGAGCATCCTCATCTACCACCATTCTTACGGTAAGTTAAGCGCATGCGTATGGATCTCAAGTAGCCAAAGCAGTGGGCTGTGGGCGAGAGTAGCAATTGCCCATCCAATATCCATTTTTTAGTATTCTTAGTAGCAAGCAGATTTGTGGGACTATAAACTTGGTATTACCAGAACATCCAAGTTTTAGAGACTTAAATTTTATATTTTATATGAACCCTTCAGAGTTTTCAGTGTCGGCAACCAACCAAAAAAAAATTAACCTTGTCTGGACCGAATACAATACATCTGCATCCCATTTCCCATCTCTGTGCTTCTTGTTGGCAAACTCTGCTGCCAGGTGAGCGTCAGAGACCTTGAAGCACCTAAAGGATGTTGGAATGGAATCACAATTCCTCTGCATGGCTCTGAGCCAGTGGGTGGAAGTATTAAGAAAGATTTGGCTCAACTTTAGGAAAAATTCTATCTGCAGAGTTGTCAAAAACAGAAGGAGCAGCTCAGGGAGGTAGGAAGTTCCTTGTTGCTGGAGGTGTTTGAGCAAATGCTGGAGAACAGCTTGGCAACAACTTCAAAGTTCTCCCCAACTGAGGAGTCTCTGGGACTGTGAGAAAATTGACATGATGACTACTGCTGTGACGGCTTGCTGAGAGCAGACCCTGTAGGAGGTGAGAGGAAGGTAAGACGCTATACATCTGGTTTGTTAGGGAACTAAAGGACAAGGTAGTGGGAAATGGGAAATGCCCTCACCATTGAGATGATCTACATTAAGGGAAGCATGTATGATCAGCAAAGGTTTACTTCTTGAACATTCACAAACATAATTGGCTTCATCTCCACTCATGGCATAAGAGCACACACAGATATGTGGCTTTCCTTATGGAGGAAGATTCAGGCTGTTAAACTTAATTCGTTTTTTAATTCATACTTTCAGTGTTGGCTTTGTGGGTGTGCAACGTGTGCAACCTGTGCAGGTGCACAGGCCCCGCTCTGAGAAAGATCTCTAATTTGGCTTAATGTTCTTTTGTCATCATCTTAAAATTCTTCATTACTTTTGAACCAGGGACCCTGCATTTTCACTGTGCACTGGTCCTTACAAATTAGATCGCTGGTCCCCCATACTTTTACTCAAAAAGTTTTCATTGT
Source organism: Scalopus aquaticus (assembly GCA_004024925.1). Taxonomy (NCBI): domain Eukaryota; kingdom Metazoa; phylum Chordata; class Mammalia; order Eulipotyphla; family Talpidae; genus Scalopus; species Scalopus aquaticus. Next base: position 9,411 of record PVIJ01006075.1, read on the forward strand.
CGAATAATTGCTAGGTAGTGGGGACATACAGAGTCGCACCCAAGGGGCTCATTATCACCCTAGGGACAGGGGGTCAGTGGGGTCAAGGAGATAGGCCCCTACTGAGATAATGCTATGGAGTCACTAAGAGCTTGCAAGAGGGATGTCCAACCTAGATAGACAAGCGAGAGGGCAGAGAAGGCACCCCACAAGAATCAAGGTCTAAACTTCAATGGTTTGTTGAAGTTCATTTTTCTATTGTAAGAGAACTGTAGGCAGGCTCACAGCTGCTTAACTCGGGCCTGCATTTTCCAGCATTCCCAGCAGTTACTAGTGATCATGTGACAAAGTTGTCACCAATAGGGTGAGCAGAAATGATATGGGCCATTTCCAGGGACTGACTTCAAAGCAACCTAGTGGGTCTTCTCCAGTCTTTAGGTAGAATCTGAATGTGATGGCGACATAGCTTGAGTCATGCAGGTGAATGTGAGGGCCTAGAGTTGTCAGAGCAATTACTGGAAGGAACTTGGGTTTCTGAATGACTATGAGGGCAGAGCTCCCCACCCACATGGACTGCTCTTCTTAAAACTGCTACATGAGCAAAAAGAGACTTGTGATCTTTAAGCTCCTGCATTCTGCGATCTCTTCTTAGCTTACTTTATCAAACACAATGAATAAATAGTAGATAAACATGTGAAAAAGGGGAGAGAAGGCAGTCTCCAAAGAACCTGGTCGAGAAAGAATGCAGGACCTTCAGGGAATTGGGAGTGGTCGTTCACGATGCTTGAAGCCATGGTTGTGGGTGGAAGGTAGCATCGTAGTCAGCTCTGCTGCTATGGCAGAATACCTTATACTGGTGGTTTAAATAGCAGACGGGGGCTGGGAACTCCAACTCTAGTGTCTGCAATTTCAGTTCCTGGCAGGGCTCTTTCCCTTAGTTGGAGACAACCACCTCTCACTATTTCCTCACATGGAGAGAGGAAGCTCTGATATTCTTTTCTATAGGGGCACTAATTCCATTGTGGGCATTCCAATCTCATCTAACTCTAATCCAATCCCAAAGGCCCCACCTCCAAACAGTCTCACTGGGAGTTAAAGCTTTTAATGTATGAATTTTGGAGGAAGACACAGTCAATCCATACCAGGTAAGAAGGAAGACTGGGTGACACCTGGGGTCTTGTGTGCCAGGACCTTGTGTGTGTAGTGAAGAGCTTGAATGTCACCTTATGGACAGTGGGAAACCAAGCAGAGGAGTAGAAATGATCAGACTGTTGGGTTTCTCAGTTTGAGTTTCAACCAGCAGGTTTTCCTAGTTTATGAAATACTTCAGAAGGCCAGGCAGTGATACAATGGGCATTCACATACCCACCTGCCACCTAGATTGAAGATTCATTGTGAATAAAATGTACCCAGTATTCCTTTCCTGATTCTTCTTTTTAAGGATTTATTTATGCATACAAGCTGGGGTATAGACCAGAGGCATGGGGCAGTGAGAGGTTCACCAGAGACAGAGTGGGGAGCAGAACAGGCAGATGGACCGAAATACACTGCTGAGGGGAGCAGCAGGAGAGGTAGGAGAGGTCTGCCACGCCATGTGGGGATCTCCTTGGCTGGGCATCAAACTCGAGGTGCAGCTGCTGACAGCTCCACAGCTCAGCGCTTAACCACTGCGCCACCAGGGGAACCCCCCCACCCCGCCTTCCCTGATTCTATCTTCAGCTTAGTTTTTTTTGTTGGGTCATTTGTTTATTTCTAAGAGCACTTGAATAGGGCAAGAAAGGAAAACAAGTCAGCTTCATTGAACCTTCAATGTACCGTCAGCACCATGCCATGTACTATTGTGTACACACATTGAAAAAGCAGCCACAGCAGGTGGTGAAGTAGGAAATTCATAGGTTTGCTGCTTGGAAATAAAAGTTGCTAAAGTTGCTAAGTTCACTGCTTGGATACTGCTGCTTGCTGGGGCGCAAAGCTGCTGGGAAAGTCTCTGTTCTGTACTACCTGTCCACAATAGTAGCTATGGTTACCTTGACCCCCTTCCTAAACAATAAAGTTTATGATGGATAGGGTAGGTAAGTTTCCTTATGCAAACTGTATAAAAACCTGCAATTCATGTAATTCGGGGCTCAGATTTTTGGGAGTTATCCCACTGGGCCCGCCAGTGTGACAATTAAATCTCTCTCTCTCCACCTCTCTGAGTGCCGCCTGATTTCTCTGGGAAAGTTGCTGTAACAGTGGGAAAAAAAAACCCAAAACCAAACCTTGTTGCATTCCCAGGAGGAGTACTGTGTTTCTAGAACACAAATCCAAGATGTGAAGAAATATTTGCCCAATATCTCTAGCCATTGTCTATCTCACTTGATTCCTGTGCAGAAAAATGGTGCAGCCAAAAGAAATCTGACATATATCTCTGGAAATTTTAAATTTCTGAGATGGACTTTGAAGGATTTGGGGATGACACAGGTGGCAGATCAGCTTTTCATCCAGCTAAGGGCCATGACTTTGAAAGAGAAAGGAGAGGATATTGGAATGAACAGCTGGTGATGTTGATGGTGTTGAAGGATTTCATTTCCTGGGCAAGAATCCAATATGCTAGATTATGAAGCTACTGGCAAAGGATGAAGAGTGCCACAAAGACAGTAGAATGTGTTTGGCAGGACATTTCCCAATGGTATCAAGGGCATTTTAAAAGATTCTTATGGGATGCACAGGGGACAGCTGTTGTTTTTGTTTTCTCAGCATCCATTTTCCATCTTCTTTTAACAGATTGTATATCTTTGAAGGGAAACTATTCATCTTCTACTCAGAGTCTATGTAGCCAAAGAATGTAGCTCCCATTATTTGGCTCCAATGGTGAACATACAACTCAGAAAAAGTCTAGCAAAATCTCAATAACTGATTCACAGGTGTGCATGACCTGAGCTAGTACAATGAGAGTTGTCGCTATACTTTGCTCCAAAGATTGAGAATGAAGTATGCTTTCTTCGCTGTTATAGTTGCCAAGGTGGAGATTATCTATAAGCTAGAAGCTGATGATAGCTGCCTTACCTTAGACAGAGAATAAAATCAACACAGCATAAAATGGAATTCAATAATGGAGGAGTGGGGAGTGGGGAAGTGGGTTGGGAGGAAGGGAGGGAAGAATGGAGGGAGAGAGAAATTTCTGAAAATATTAGAGTACCTGGATTTGGCCATATCTGAAACTAATCTGGGCTTTTCAGTTATTCAGTTATGGGAATCAATTCTCTCTCTGTCTCTCTGTCTCTCTGTCTCTCTGTCTCTCTCTCTCTCTCTCTCTCTCTCTCTCTCTCTCTGGTTTCGGGTAGTTTCAGTTGACTTTATACCACTGACTGTTGAAAAAATGGAAAATAGGTGATCAATTGTGATTGAACCAGAAACAAGATAATAGACACAGTGCTGCTATTCTCGAACAAAAATAAAGACAACTGGAGCAGAACTTTATTTATTTAATCTTATTTATGGCTTTGCATACATGCTTATCTCTCAATGAGAAGGGCACAGGGAATGGATAAAGTAAGATTTTCACATTACTGAGAAAAGAAAAATATAATTTCATAAACACCACTGTCACATGGAGGGAAATCATAACCAGATAGTAACAATGGAACAATACATGTTGATCTAGTAGAAAGGGGAGACTGTGTACTGTCATCTGCCATAAAAGCTCTGTCCATCAAATGGAGAATTTCAGGTCAGGAATAAAGAAGAGAACCACAGAAACAAGACCTCACCCAACCCCCGGGCCAGAGGAAATATCCAGAGAATGCTTTTAACACACATGTCATACAGGTCACTACAGGGTTTTCAAGGGAATTCCACTTATCCAGACATAAACTGGAATTCTCCTTTTGCTAAAGTTTAGAACATCTGATAAATTATTGACTTACTTTGCTAACAGTTTCTCAGAACATAGAAGCAGTGATGGAAGAAGCTGTTCTTTTGAACATCATTTTCCTTCCCGAACATAAAAGGAAGACATTCCTTTTTTGGAGAATTGGATAATATGGTGGCACAGTAGCAAGCACTCAAAAATCTATTCCCCAGATATAAATGATGGGAATGGTGTGCCAGATGCTAGCTAAGTATTTCATAAATAGCCTCATTTAATCTCTTTAGCAATTTGAAACCGTACATTCTGGTGTGATTTTCATTATAGGTGAGGAGACTGAGGTTTAGCAGAGTGAAAAGAAATCCCCTAAGACCATGTAGCCAAGTAAGTGTCATAGCCAGGATTTGACCTCAGCCATCTGGACTCCTACTAACTAATACAGTATATACTTCCTTCCGCCCCGTAAATTCTCTGTCTTATTCTAAACTTATCATTTTATAATTTGCTTTTTTCTCCTCACACTTAATATTATGAGTGCTTTCCCATTTTGTTAACAACTCTTACTTTTTTTAATTAAAAAAGTTTTACAAACATGTTAAATAGAAAGGTGAATCTAAGGGACACCCATGAGCTTATCACACAGTTTCTATAATGATCCACTTTGTTTACTCTTTCCACTCTCCATCCCTTTACTAAAGCAAACTGCAAACATTGTATCATTTTATCTGTAAACATTTCTGACTATAACCCTAGTGATCCCTTAATATGATCAGACATCCAGTCTGTGCTCAAATTTCCCACATATAAACAATATTGTAAATGTAATTCCTGGTTTGGTTCTGAGGATGTATGAGGAAGCCTTGCTGGGTGATGTCAGAAAACTGGAATCAAAGTTACCTTAGCATTTTGGAGTTTTTTGAAGCAAAGATATGCCTCAAATTTAGGAGGCTGGATTTCCGAAAGTTCAGTGAAAGAACGGTGCAACTACATTGTCCAGTTGGGTAGCATGACCACATTTACATTTTACATTATTTTTTGCAGAAAAGTTAAAAGTCAATCCCTCAGCTTAGTTAGCCACATTCCAAGTGTTCAGAAGTCCTGTGTGGGTAGTGGCTACTATTTGCAGCAGCACAGATATAGGACATTTTAATCATCACTAAAAGTTCCATTGGACACTGTTCTAGAGTTGAAGAAAGAATAGCATTTATAAGGGGCAGAAGACTCTAAACAAATGCAAGATATCTGCATTATAATTGTGGAAGGTTTTGGAAGAGTCCCACATAACTCCTGGGGGCTTGACCAGCTTAACATTCAAGAGGGTATGGAATATACACGTCAGATATCATTCCTGATTTATCAAACAGCTTTAATTGAACAGTCCCCACTTAGGTTAATGTCAGTAAAAGGTTTGCTTTATTTTTATAACTCACTTCCTTTTCTTTAAATACCCCTCCCATTTGTGCTCAGCAGTGGAAAAAACTGAAGTTAGCCCATTTTTATAAATATCAGCTATGTCCAGTCACTTCCAGATTAAAATAGTTTCACTTCAAAGTAACAGTCCATCACATTCAGATCTTGTTCTGGATCACCATCTAGGGTAGAACCCCTACCCAGGACTGGAGGCAGAAGGCAGCTTTGTCTGCTGGTGCCCTTTCCTTTCCTTCTCACGGCCCCTCATGCTGCTCCAAGAGTTCCCTTGAAGGAAGTGAAGAAGGCAACCCCTCCTTTCTCTACCAGTTCATGCTTCTCTATTCCACCAGGCCCCCCATGTCTGTTGGTAGCTATTCCCTTGGCTGAGTCCACCTACATGAGGTCCCAGGTAGGACTTGGCTGTTGTTCTATGTTTGGGTTAGGCAACATCCCTCTGTGCAGCAATATCTCTCTGTCCAGCGTCCATAGATGCGTGGGGTCTCAAAGACAGGTAGCTAAGCTTTCAGAGCCTCCTGGGTCAACTGGGGTGGCTCTCCTAGATCAGTCCACCTTTACTCAAAATGGTAGGACATTCCTTGGTCTCCTTCTGTGAAATTCCAGAAGATGGGACACAACCCTCACTGTGCCCAGGTGTGCCATCCATAGCTTTTTAAACCAGCACTGTGTTAAGACCCTCTGTGCGTTGCCAACTATCAATAAGTAACTCCAGAAAAGAAGGGGTATATGCCCCAGGCTACAGAATCATTCTTCTGCCTCGCAGTTACTTCTGGAGTCCCCTAACTTGGGGAGATAGGTCAAGAGCTGCCATATCACCTAGAATGCAGAAGGGAACAGTCGAAGAGCACAAGGAACTCTGCTCCTTCCCTTATCAAAAACATCCCTTTTCCTCTTTGCCCCTCTGTTCTTTTCCCCGATCTCTTCCTGATGGTAAAAGATATTAATCAAGTGCCCAGTTTAAAAGGGTATATAGGGGCCTCTTGGTGGCACAACGGGTTAAGTCTTGGCCTCTGAAGCTGTCCGCAGCCGATGCAGCATGAGTTCGATCTCCAACCAGGGAGCTTCCCACATGGTGCAGCAGACCTCTCCTGCCTCGCCCACTGCTCCCCTCAGCAGTGTACTTCAGGGGATCCACCTGTTCTGCTCCCCGCTCTGTCTCTGGTGAATCTTCTTACCACCCCACATCTCTGGCCTACACCCCACTTACTGTGTGCATAAATAAATAAATCTTAAAAGAATAAATAAAAGGGTATATAGATATTTGTTACTATAGATCAAGTTTTCCCAAAATTTAGCAACTTCTACTAACAAATTATTGACATATCACATAGTTTCTGAGGGTCCGAAATCCAGGTGTGTTCTAACTGGGTGGTTCTGGCTCAAGCGCTGTCATGTGGATTCAGTCAGAACCTCGGCCTGGGGTGCATCATTCGGGGCCACTTCCAGGAGGGCACATCCACAAGGCTGTTGGCAGGAAGCTTCAATTTCTTGGCCCTTTTAGGGTTGCTCACAGCGTGATGGCCAGTTTCCCCTAAAGCACTGACACAAGAGGGAAAATAAAGATGGAAATCTCTTTTACAACCTAATCTCAGAAGTGACGTACCTCCCCCTCTGTCATATTTTGTCGGTCTCACAGACCAACCCTCACATGATGGGGAGAGACTACCGAGGGCAGGGACACCAGGAGGCAGGGCACCCGGGGGTCAGTAGAAGGTGACTACCTGGTAAGGCTTCATGGATTATAAGGATCTGGCTAGGAATAGAGCTCTTTTTAAAGTTAATTTTTAGAATTTACCCTAGTTTTCACCACACGAGCTTTTCCAGGGAAAAAACCATGAAGGGTCTTTGTTGCAATTATTCTTACTTATAAAATTACGTGTTGTATTTATTATCCAAGTAACATAATTGTAGAAAAGAAAAAGAAACCAACCAGTAAAAAAGGCAGATAAAAGTAATTTTTAGTTCACCGTTAGAAAGTAGGCTATGACATCCTGGTTTTAGAGAATTTTCTTCTGCACAATTGTTCATTTTCATATAACTTTATCCTTTCATTCATGTACTTAACAATTATTTATTGAAGGTCTATTGTTTGTCATTCTACTTCCAAGAATTTTCTTAGGGAAATAGTGAAGGCCATGAGCAAAGAGTTAATGACAACTAATTTAATCCAGCACATTTACCCAATAATTTTGGTGTTGTTCTAACTTAGTTGCTTTCTGACCAAGAGATACTTTTCCTATGGGCTCTGTTCGAGGACATTCTTATCTCCACCTAAGATACATCAATTAAGCTTTAAGAAGTAAGATTTTTTAAATGTCCTTGCTTTTTTGCATTATGGTCAGAAAAGATGATAATTTTGGTCACTCACTGTTCTCCATATTGCTCCATGTAGCAATAATAGCTACATTTTTTCTTTCATCATTCTTTTTGTTTACCTGCTCTTTTTCTCTGAATTTTGGAAAAATTTTTTATGTCGCTCCCTACAGATCAATCTTCACTCTTTTTTTAACTTTAAAATTCATCATAAAAATTTAATTAAATTATTAAAACATATAGACTAGTACTCATAACACAACATAGTATATAAATTACCACCATTGCTTTAGGTCTGACAATACCAAATGTTGGTGAGCGTGTGAGGAAAAGGGACTCATATACTCTTGGCAGGAATATATACTGGAACTACCTGCCTTATAGGTGTTACTGACAGCAACTGAGTAGCATAAAAATAAAGATGCTCATGCCCTATGATCCAGTATTTCTATTATGAATCTAAGAAGAACTCTGAAATATGTGCACCAGAAATGGTGCTAACCCTCTTTGTGAAAATAATCTAATTGTCCTGCAGTAGGGTTTTTTCCCCTTCAATAGGAGATTATTAAGCAATTAAAATGAATTAATCAGATCTTTCTTTCTCTATATATGTGTGTGTGTATATATATATATATATATATATCAATATGGATACACTTCAAAGACACAATATTGAAGAGTTTTAAGAAACTACATATATGCAATGCTTCTTTGCTACTTAAGCTAAATTTGCAAATGAAAAATATCATTTGGATGTGTGTGTGTGTGTGTGTGTGTGTGTGTGTGTGTGTGTGTGAATTTCAACTGTGTTTGAGACATCTTATTTCCTCAGCATAAAATAACTGAGACAAATATGACAAACTGCTAACATCTGTTTCATCTTGGTAGTGTCTCATCATGGACGCAAGGACATTAATTAATAACATTTAACCACAGACACACCTGGCTATTGACCAGCCGGAACAGATGCGTCTGTCAGATTGCTTCTCCTGTGGTGCCATCCATCACCTCGTGGGTGCTGGGCTGTGCGTGGATTGTAGAAGGAATCGTGAAGTGTCAACTGCTACTAGAGCTGTATGGTGGGTGTGTAGATGATTATCTGTCAGGATGCAGACACACCTACTAGATCGCCAGGGGGGCCAGTTCTTGGCTCTGGTCTATTCAACAATGTTATCTGCAACTCAGATGAAGACATAGCAGGGGCATGAGTCAGATATGCAGGTGATACAAAGCCAGATAGATGAGTTACTCTGCCTGTGGCTGAGTTGCTGCACTGCCCATCTCATACTTGGCTCTGAAGAGTCAAGATTGAATATCTAATAATTTCAACAAGTGGGGCCAAGACACTCGAGCTAATTAAATAAATGAAAGGGTACAAATAAAATATTTTATTTAGCTTAAAAACAATTACCATGTAGGGTGAGAGACACCTGACTTGGCAAGCTTTCCCGGAAAAATTCCAGGAGCCTTAAAGCCTTTTATATCCTGCTGATGGGAATGTAAATTGATTTCTGAAGTGTTCTGTGGTGATAGATAATTAAAAGCCTCAGAAGAAAACATATGTTTTTTGACCTGGCAATTGAACCTTTTGGAGTTATTAAGAACTCATCAGAACTGCTAAGTGAAATAAGTCAGACAAAGACAAATCTGGGGTGATATCACTTATACCTGTACTCAGAGAAACAGAGAGTACAGGAGTGGTTACAGGGGGTTAGGGAGTGGGACTGGGGGAAATGGGGAACTAGGAGCACAAGTTCCCAGTTCTAAGATGAACAAATTTGGGGCTTTAATATATTTTAGCTAATAATACTGTGTCTTGTACTGAATGTTACTAAGAGAGTAAATCTCCTTACCCGCGGGAGAGTGGGGGGGCTTTTTAAAAAATCACTTTCTACTTAAAAGGTGGAGTTTCAATCTTTGAAAGTTGTTGCTACCAGTTTGGTCAATGGAACATCCCAGTGTAACGGTCCGGAGCAAATGCAAGGTCCTGGACGGGCTGGGATGGGATGTGGCAGCTTCCAGCACTCCACAGCGTGGCGCTCCAAGAATCTCATTCTTGCCAGTGATCACAATGGACTCTATTTCTATTCACTTTTTCAAAGACTAGACTAACCTCATTTACATATCAAGGAAAAAATGTAAGTTTAATAATGTAAGAGTAGATTTTAAAAGTTCTTACCAAAAAAGAGGTGGTAATTGTGTGATGGATGGACATGTTAGCTAGTGCTGTGGTGGTAATCATTTTGCAATATAAATATATCAAATCAACCCTTTAAGGTATATAATATCACTTGTCAAATTGTCTCAATAAAGCTGGGGGAAAAATCAGAGGACTAGAAAAGGCAGGAGTATAAAGACACTATCAAAGTATTTTTATAATAGTAAAAACAAAACAGAAATGTAAAGAACCCATTCAGAGGACACAAGTTAAAAATATAAAATGCATCGAAATATTATAAAATCAATAGAAAAACTGAACAACATAGAAAACAGTCAGGAAGATTTTATAAGAGCATGTTCATAGTGATTATCACTGGGTGGTGTGTTGTAAGAGTGTTTAGAATTTATATTTTATTTGTATTTTCTAATTTCCAAAGACTGTGTTTCTGATATGAGGAAGACACAATGAGTTAAAAGATTAGTTTTAGTTGACAATACCAGTAATATAGTCCAACAATGCATATGACTGCTAAAAAAGAGACCATTTATGGAAGTAGGGAGTAGACCAGGAGAAATAATGATCCCTCCATGCCCCTGGGGGGGGGGGTGTCACATCTTAATGGTTCAGAGGAGTGATAATCAGATGTTGATGGGTTTGGAAATTATGTTCTGCAAGTAACTGTTGAGAAATGACAGCATTTATCCCAGAAATTGGATGACTAAGGGAAAGTCTACTGTCCTCAAACGTTTGAAAGTCTATCATAGGAAGAATATTGGCTCAGAGTTACTTCAAGAAAACAAAAACAAAAACAAAACAGGAAATAGTTGCTCCAGAAAACAGAAAAAAAAAAAACAGCAGATCAAAATTCCATGTAGGAAGAGTTTTGTATGCTCTATGAAGAACTTTCTGACAACTAAGGGTTGTTACTATGACCATATGAATTAAACCAGTGTTCTTTGGTAGTGAAAAATAGAAATGGGGTGCAGTTAACATATGCATGAAGGAATGATGGGAGGACTTGGAGCATGTCTTAGAGATCTGACTAGGAAAAATACAAGAAGCAAGACACGTCTCAGATTCTCAATAGAAAGAACAACTCAACAGGATGCTCCTGTTGGGATGAATGAATAAATTACCATCCTTTTCCTTTAAAGGTCTTCACACCACTATACTCAAGATCTAAAATTCATGGAATAAAAGTCAGATGAGTCCAACTTGGTCAAGGAAAGGCAAGACATCTTCATTAACAGCCCGCCCCCCTAAGATTTCATACAATGGAGAGAAGGAAGGAGGAATGGTGGGGCAGAAAGTGCGCAAACCACATTCATAAGAAGGGGGAAGAAATTCTGGGGACCAAGCTAACCAATGCTAAATGCCACATACCATTCCATTGGGTCAACTATTTGCTTCATCACCAAAAGACTTTAAGTAGAAAGTGAATGGCCAATGACTGATAGCTATTTGCTTAGACTGCTGTGGGGGATCCCTACATTGGATTCAGAGGACCTGAGGAGCAATTGAGTTTTGTAATCCCTCAGTAGTCCAGTCAGTTCAACAATTGATCCCTGAGTCACACTTAGGGGGTCTTGCAGAAACTAGTGGCAATTTTCACCCAAGAATATCAAGATTGAGTCCTAAGACTCCCTGTTATTCTCTTTGCCATCTGATATCATTGCATTACCCATGAATTAAGCAAATCTCTCACGAACCCATGTATTTTATTACCCTCTACCTCATCTTGGTAGTGAATTAAGTCCATCAGTTTATAAAATCCAAAAGACCATGACCAGGTAAATGAGCACTTCTTAGTCCCCCAGATTCTGCTCCTAAGCACTCACAGATGTCCTTTCTTGTCATGTTTTGTGTGTTTGCCTCAAATTCCTTTCATCTTAAAAAATTGCCCATCTTTTTCTCCCTTCACATCAGGTTTATTAGCCCATTGAATGAATTTTCATGGGAAATATTGGAGCAAATGATTATTGAGTGGAGTAGTTCTCTGTTTTATTTACAAAGGAGAGATTTTCCTCTGGTAGTTCATAGCATCATGTAGTTCAAATGAAACTTGCACGGACAGAAAGCAACTGAGAATATGGAACCAAAGGCGATGAGAACCGATATGAAATTCCCACTCCACCTTATGCAGATGCTGGGCACGTATATAATCAGCATTCTTAGTTATAAATACAGAAAATTTATGAAGCAGATTATAGCAGAAAAACATAATTTTGGAGCTTCTGGGTGGTTCACACAATTCTCAGAAAGATTAGATAGCCAGGCAGAGCAAATAGGAACAAAATGGGACTTTACTGTGAGTGAAAATCATGCCATAGACTGGGTCAGTAATAAAACAAAAGCCAAAAATCCCCCAAAACTCCTGCTGCCGGCACATTGCATTCCTGAGCTCAGAGTTGGCTCTCCTGACCCTTCTGGTCTGAACGCTGGACACTGAGGCTGACACCATTGCCACTTGCACATTACTCTCACCCCAACCACCACCCCATTCTCTTTTCCTAGCTTTGATTCCCTTCCATACCTTCATTGAGAGCCTAGTAATATGTACCTCTGATTGACTGTGCCTAGGTCACCAGTGATGTCTGGACGTTCAGGGAGGCTGGGAGAATTTTCTACTTTATGAGTTATAACAGGACTCAGCCTCTCATTTGAAGAGCCCCCAAATACCAAGTTTCCATATTAGCAACCCTATTAGTAGATATTTGCTCCATCTTAAATCTTCCAACTTTTACAGGTGTGTCAGTAGAGGTTCAGAGAGGTGCAGTAATTAGACTGAGGTCATACAGAGGATGAAGGATGTAGCTGGGGCTAGCACCCCGATCTTCTTCCTTATCTAACACACCCCAAGGTCTCTTATATATTGAGCACTACAATTAGCTCTTGCCAAGACAAACCTATGAGTTAGGTGTTATTCTATCCATTTCAAAAATTAGGAAACAGAAGTTAGCTCAAGAATTTCAGCACCAAAGTGATAGAAAGCAGGTGGCACAGCATCAGAGTCAAATCCTTCAATCATTATACCAGACTGACTTTTGGGAAAAGAGAGAAATTGAGTGAGTCCTCTTTCCTATGCTTTCACTCTTCATTAGGCAGAAACAAGTGGGGGATATGCCAAGTTGACCACATAGACCCTCATCTCAGGTAACAGGACACTAATCACTCTACCACCTGGAAGATTGGCACATTCTCTATTCCTCTGACATGGGCTTCTTATTCCACATTTAATGAGTTGCCAGATTCTTTTGCACTTGTGAGGTATGTTTTCTATTTCTCCTCTCCTTCAGGGCCATAGACACATTTCTGGTCCAGATCTTATTATTTTATGCCAGTAATTTGCACTTAATTCTCAACTGGCCCTGGTCTCCAGTCTTTCCCTTGAGCCCATCTGTATGCGGCAGCTGGGATCTTAATGGTGGACATCATGATTGAATGTCCAATATCAGGCTGTCTCAGGTGAATTGGTCTAAGCCAGCCATGACAAGCGTCTCTATCTTCTAACAGGGTCGTGTAACCCAAGAAGACATGGGAAGAAGAATATGTTGGGAATATGCTTTAGGATTTGGTTATGTCTGAATGTGTTACTGGATCTACCATTTTGCTACCCCCCCTCAAAAAAAATAAAACAATCACTAGTGTTTGCAGAGTGGAGACATGAAAGATTATGGGTCTTCAGGGGATTGATTATATTATGTCGGCAGACTGCCTACCCTTGAATTTTCACTTAGGTGAGATAATTAATGTACTTATTGTTTAAGCCTGTTTTAATTGAGTTCCCGTTGGTTGCAGTGGAAAGGATTGTCACTGATAGTCACTTAGCTGAAATACAAATCTAATAACTTCCTTCCTCCGTGGTTTTGTATTGCCTTTGGAATCAAATCCATATTCCTTAACATAGCCCGCAAAGCCCTCAGTGGGCTCCTGGTCTGTGTGTCAACCCCTGGTTCTCATATGCATTTTCTTCCTCTTGGCCTAGGTACATAGGTTGCAATCAAACAATCCTTTTTCCTCTTTCCCAAACATACCGTGCAATTCAACTCTATACTTTTCTTCTCTAGAATGTTCTTTTGCTTTTTCTACATTGACTGGAAATATTTCTCTTTCAAAGTCAGCTCAAGTGACAAATTTTCTTTCAAAGTTTTTCCTAATCCTCCAGCAGAAATAAGGAACCCCTTACACGTCCCTGATCACTGTGATGACTGTCACTGCTGCTTTCTGTTGCCTCACGCACAATCACGGGCACTTCTGTTTCTGCTCATTTGCTAAGACAAGAATTCCTTAAAGACAGAGACTGTGTTCTATTCCTTTTGTAGCTCAGGTAACTTGCACTGGACCTAAAGATTTGTTTATTGAATATATCCTTGCATATTCAGATTGTAGATGATCAAACCTGTGACTATTAACTACTATTCATTTTATGAATAATAAATATAATCACTGACAATAATGTTAGCTATCTGATGTTTAAGATGCTGTTTAATATAAACTATCTCAATTAATCCTCACAGAAATCCTATAAGACCAATATTATCCCTACTTCATAGATGAGGTAACTGCGTACCCAACCAGAGTATTTTCGTTGAGTGCCTGCAATTCACATAACCTCATGCAAGAGCCAACTGAGGAGGCAGGTTGCAAAGAGATAGAAGACACAGTCTCTCCTCACAGTTTACAATTTATTTTGGGACAGATTAAATAATGCAGAATATGTCAGTTCCAAGAGACAAGAACAATACAAAAGTGAAAAGACATTGAAGGCAGAAATTTACTGCAGAATAAAAGTGGAGTACAAAGAATAAATACTGTAAGGATTAAGATGAAAGACAACACTATGGCCTTATGGTGGATGTCCATCAATGACTTTTTAAAAAGAATTAAACCTGGGTTATAAGAATACATGGTATTTCACAAAGCAGAAAAAGGGGACAGGCATTCCCTGCAAAAATCAAAGACTCCAAAGGGGTGACAGTGCATCTGTGATAGGCAAGGGAGAGGAGAAGACGGTGAAAGCCCCAAGGAAATGACCAAGTTTGGATGCATGTATGTATAGATGAATGGATGGGTTGATGAGTGGAAAGACAGGTGACTAGGTGAATGGATGGGTGGGTGGATAGGTGGATAAATCCACAGGTTGTAGAGGCTTGGGTTCATTTTATTGAGAATGTCCCCAAGCAGAGCTGCGTAATGATGAGTCATGTACTTTCATAGAGCAACTTGGTTTAATTTGTTCAGCTGAAAGAAAGGCATTGTGGATATCCAAAATCACTTGTTTAATTTAAACATTTGAATATGGTCAGAGTTACAAGGACAGGCTGGGCTTAGAAACTAATCAGGCCAGTGTGGCCTTTCAACATTATTGCGTGGGTATGTTTTTTCACAAACATATGTGCAGAGACACACATAGAACTTTGTTTGGGGTTTTTCTTTTCCTTTTTACTGTGTCATAACAAACTTCTGTTTTGTCTGAATCATCACTTTCCAACTTCCCATGTGTGGGAGCTTAAAGCCCCATGAGTGGAAATAACTTGGATCCATAATAATGGTGGTAGCAAGTGTTTATATAACTTGGATAAAGGATACAGTTGAGCTGGTTGGACTTGACTCCTTGGCTCCATCCTTATTTCTGGTAAAATTATGACCTAAGTCAGTGATGTGATCAACAGGAGGTGGAGCTGAGCCCTCCATCCTTTGGCTTTTGATTCTTAACAAAGGATGAAGCCACATCATTAACATAATATCTTCAATTTCTGCCTTACTCTCCAGTACGACCCTTCATTTCTGTTCCTGGTACTGGATTCCTGGCTCTTCCACAGAACTGGGAGTCACACATTTGAACATAGGGGCTTTTCTTCTAGCAGAGGGACTTTCCAACTTAGGGTTTTTCCGAAGATGGGCCAACCTCTGATCAAACTCATAATATTTGGACTCAGCCTGAAAGGTACCTTTTTACCCAGTTGTAAATAACTTCCCAGCCTAACATGGATCCATCAACCTTCAGTTTTATATCTTGTGGTTTCTCTGTACAGGCTTTTCTGGCATACACAATTATTTGCCTACCGAAGCTATTCCTGTCCCTCTTCTTTCTCTTGCTGCCTCCATTTACGGAAGCTGGAAATTCAAATGCAGAATTTTGCAGTCTCTCTTGAGTTAAATGTGGTGTGTGACCTGGCTTGGGCCAATGATAAGAAGAGGAAGTCTACTTAGGGCTTCTGGGAAATTGTCCTTCCTTGTATAAGAAACCACTTGAGAGCTCACTGGTATCATCTTTCCCTCTTTATTCCCGTATCAAAGGCAGAAGTGATGTCTGGAGCAGGGGCAGCCATCCTGGGACCAAAATGCTGCAAGCATGTGGGAGAATAGTAAACACACTGAGAATGGAAGAGTAGAATGATGAAAGGAGCTAGAATGATACAGTGGTGCTTCCCAGTGAACAGTGAGACCACCTCTAGTAAGTGTTCTCATTGTTTAAACCTTTATTGTTAAGATCTCCTATACCTGCAGTTGAACACATCCCTAACTGGTATGGTGTGCAGTGCTTGGCTGAAGGATAGTGGTAAGGAAGAAGAATGTAGGAATATAGGTCTTAGAGACTGACCTTGTCTAGAATCAGGGCATAGGAGGAAAGAAACCTAGGGGAAGTGTTGATGAAAGGACATTGCTCTGGCTATCTTCCCATTTGAGTCTCCCTAACTTTTCCTACTAATGACTTGTGTTTTAATGAATCAAAACACACACACACAAAAATTGAGGTTTTTTTTTTTTTTTCAAAACACCACATACACTGACAATAGTGGCAAATTAAATTTTTTCTCTCCCAGAATCAAGCTCTGTGAGGGTATGGATTTCTTACTGTTTTGTTTAGTATTCTATTCCCAAGTCCCATAACAGTGCCTCACACACAGTAGGTTCTCATTAAATATTTATTGAATGAGTAATAAGTAATATTAAGACTTTGCCTTAAGAAGCTGCCATAAATTTGAAGACCCTAAGGTCTGGCAAATTAAAAGCTATGAGGCTTATGATCTGATCATATAGTTTTTATTGTGAGTTTCACTCTTCTGCTCTAAGCTCTTGCTTTCTTTGTAAGTCTTAAGCTCTGCCATGGTAATATATGCTTTTAAAAGCACAAGTTTTGGAGAATAGACCCAGAGAAAGTAACTATTCCCTTGTGACTACCCATGCTCTTAAAAAGACGAAATATCTTTGAGTTTAGTCCAGAAGAAGGAGAATGCAGCTTAGGGATGTTTAGAGAACAGGGTGCTAAATAGTCCATGTAGACAGCTTCTTTTATTTTCATTGTACACTAAGTATAGCAGCAGACTTAGTCTTTTACAGTGTGTTCTGAAACTACTTCCAGCTTTACTTTAACCCCCTCCCCACATCTTGTGGGAAGATACCTAAAATGCTTCATTCCACCTCTCATCTGGCCAATTCCGTATCAATTCTCAGGTCTTCCCAAGGCCTTAAGTGGGGACAGTTGCTCTGATTCCAGGAACCCTACAAACCTTCACTTCTGCATTTCCAAAAGTAGCTTGTTCAGCTGCCTGACTTGTGGGATTTTGTCCTTCCTGCCTTTTGCACTTGTACACGCCAAGTTTGTAAATAATGATGATTGTAGCTAATGTTTCCTGAATACTCATTTGCTGGGTGGTTCTATGTGCTTGACATGTAATGAGCCATTTACACTTCCCAACCCCGAGGGATGTCAAGCAGATAACCCTACTTTACAGACAGGAAAATTAAGATATGGGGGTCTAAGAATCTTGCTTGAGGTCATGCAGTAGTAGCTGGCAAAGGGCATGTAATCCGCTCTCTTAACCTCTCTGTATACTTTCCTCAGGAATTAATTTATGCTAGAATGACTGAATAATTCAGGTGCTTTCATTGAAGAAGTTCACACATCCTGAAGATATTAACTGAGCTGCTACTGTGTGCTTGAAACATTCCCAGGAACAAAGACACAAGGACACAGTATTGAAACTTACAGGAAGAGTGCCTGTCCTCACAGAATCTGGTTTCAGGGAAAGTAAAGTCACAAAGAAGAAAATAAATCATTGGATTAACATTGGAGATACTGGGTAGGCTTGAGGAATCATGAAGGAAAGTTCCAGGTCTGAGGTGCGAGAAGGAAAAGATCATAAAAGAAAGCAATATGTATCTGAAACCACAATGGGAATGAAATGAACCTGCCACTGGGGCCTGGTGAAGCCTCCCCTACCTAGGGAACCCCACACACAGGCCTAGGGCGGGGTTCATGTTGAATTCAATTATGAGCTCAACTAGCATTAGCTCTATGAAAATTATTACACAAGGTGTTCAGGAAGAACTCAATTAGGAGCTCATTTAACATTAGCTCTATCATAAGTATTACACAGGGTACTCAAGAGGAAATCAATTATGAACTCAATTCATGTTTGCTCTATCATAATTAAGACACAAGGTGCTCATGAAGAACTCATTTATGAGCTCAATTAGCCGTAGCTCTGTTATAGTTATTACACAAGGTGTTCAGGCAATCCTTTCTTACCAAGCATCTTTGTTTTTAAGCACTTATTTTATTGTCATAAAAATGCTGTTGTGAACATGCATCCTTTCTGGCAGCCTCTCTGGGTGGCCTGTCTCCAGTGGAGGAAACTAACAAACAAGAGTGTGCTAGATCTTGCAGAATTGGCAGTTTAGTGGTGGAGGAAAACCTGGACATGAACGCTGATATAATCTGAGGACTGGAATAGCAGGTGTGTATTTGCTGAAGGATGGGAGACAGCAGGTGAGGCAGGTGACTCAGGAAGTCCTCAGCGGAGCAGGTGACATTTGAGGTAAATTTGGAGTATCTGGAAGGAAGACACTTGCAACTTGTTATTTATTTCATGACTGTGTTCCTGGTGCCCTAACAGCTCCCGGCGTGGCTGGAGCCCTCAGACATTTCACTGCTGGTTGGGTGAGTTGTCTGCTGTCTCTTCGGAAGAAGTGATTCCTGGCAGTGCCACCAGCCTGCTGTGGGGGGCCCTGGGTTTGGACCCCTGCCATGTCCTTTTTTGGGTCCACATGTTTTGTCTGGCCCCACCCTGATCTCTCTTTCCTGACTCAATGGACAGGACACTCCTGGCTACTGGGCAGCGCCTCTGAGCAATGGTCTCTTCCTCCTCCTGTGCTCCTAGGAGGGGCTGGAGTCTTCACAGAGTGTTGACAAATGAGGGTTTTCTGCTGGGTCTGAGAGCCAGCTGGTTCCACAGTGCCTCCAAAGACAGACAGCTCCTACATCTTAGTTGCTCATGTTAGCAGCCACGTCTCACTCATGGGAAAGAAGGAGGTGAGGAGAAATGAGGCTAGGTAAGTGAGGCCAGTAAGGCAGAAAGAGAAACGACGAGTGGAATTCCTAGAGTGGTGTGAGAGCCAGGGGGCTCGCAGCCACGGTACAGTCAGTCCACACAGTGACCCCGTGGGTGGGCACAAAAAGCCCAATTCCAAAAGGCAGAAGCAGATGCACTTGCAAGGCCAGCCACACACTCGTGAGCCTCGTCACGGACAATCGGCGTTTTTCCTGCAAACTGCCTCTTCTTGGACAAGAACCTGACCTAGTAGAGAGATAGGAAATGCCCCTCCTTACTGTATCCATGGCCTTGGGGCTGATCACCTCCAGAGGCTTCAGAAGTGGGCCCATGTTTCCACTGCCTGTCAGGGGCTGGTCACAGCCTGGGCACTTAGAGCCGAGAAAGAGCCAGCCCTGGGGCTTTGGCTGCAGCTCCTGGGAAAAAGCTCTTTCCTGTAGGCATTTTCTGTGGTTCACTCCTGATGAAATGGAATGTGTAGCTAGTTCTCTGCACATGGTTTATGGGCAGGCGATGTCCACACGCTGCAGGGAGGCAGTCCTCTTATTTTGCATGGTCAACTGGTCCTGCTCTGGGGGGATAGGAAGGCCCTGAGACTAGTGCCACAGACGTGCAGGGTGGGGTTCTATGTCAGTCGGGGCTTCAGCATGAAGTATATGGCCCCCTTGGTTAGTGTAATGTGAGGACTGCTTGAGACTCTTTACAAAGGCATTGGCAGGTAAAGGGACCAGCAGGGATATAGCAGAATTCCATGTCCAAGAGTTCAGGGTTCTCATTCCTTTCCTAACCTGTAGGTGCAAGCAGAGCTGAGGGGACCACTTGCTAGAGGTAGAGACCCAGAAGACTAATGGGGGAAACAGGGCATTGGCAATAGGCAGCCTTGAGCTCACTGGCCTCCTTTCCTTTGTTTTCTATCTCAAGTCCCCACTCGCTAGACTCACCCAAAAGCCAGTCAAGGAAACATATTACTATCAACCTCGTAGAGGCCTAGGCAGTGTGGGAGGGGTCTGAAGGGTCAAACAGCTCCCGTCCTGACCTTGGTATCTTGGTGAGGAGTGGGCACCCTGGTCGTCTGTCTTGGCCCTAGGAAAAGGGCCAAGGGGCCACACTTGGGACCTCCACAAGCCACCTCCTCCTAGAGGCATTCAGGCACAGGCTGCTGTTTGTGGGGGTACACTGTCCCCCCTCAAACCCTCCTCCCCCACCCCAGACCAACACTCTCTCCCGCCTGGCAGTCTGCTGGGGGAGGAGAAGGAGATCTGGGGAGCAGATCTTTGGCCATGGTTCTGTAACAGGGTGGTCCCCAGGAGAAAGGGTGTGTCCCAGGTTCCCTGTCCCACCCAAGGTAGGGTGGAACTGAGCAGGATATAAGAAGCTGAAGAGAGAGACAGAGGAAACACACAGAGGACTCACACAGAGGAGACAGAACACACACACAGAAGACAAGAGGAGACGGAAGCAGGATGGAGAGCCAGAAGAGGCCCGAGGAGCAGAGAGACTTGCAAAGAAGCTGCACTGGCCTGGACTGATTGAAAGACGTGGGTGAGAGACCCGTGGGGAAGTTAACGATGGCTGTGTTGATTTTGGTTTTGATATTGTTCTGTTCCTCTCAGAATTGTCTAGCTGTTCCTGACCCTTTTGGATGGGTCCCTGCCAAAAGGTATTTTGGTTCCTCCCAGAATTATCTGACTGTTTCTGACCCTTGTGTGTGGGTCCCTGACAAAAGCTATTCCAGACTTGTGGCAGGCTTTTGAGACTTGCTTTGGGCCAGTCCTTTCTGGGTGGACTTTTACCCACGAGGGGTTGGATAACATTGGGTGCTTGACTTGCAAAATATATTCTTTCTCTTCTCTGTCTTTTCTAATTGTATTAAAGTTTCTTTCCACAAAAAGTCCTATATGTTTTGTATTGATGCAGCGGATGGCAGAACCCATTTAGACCAGGGCAGGTCTGGGGTTTCGGGTAAAGGACATTTGCAGACACAAGTGGGGAGAAAGAGCTGCCCTGAAAGGGGCAGGTTTACTAAAAGGGAGGCCTGCATGGTCACAGGCGGGCAGCCTCGGGAGGAGCTGCCTCTGCTGCTTTGCAAGGGGAGAAGGCTGGTGAGGAGACACACCCACACAGTCACAGGCAGGGGAGCTGCATCTTGAAAGTGGAGGAATTGCACTGAAACAGTCTTCTCTTTGAGAGGGGCGAATTCCTTCCGTGGGATTTTTCGCGGCTATTGAATTATTTCTAGGGTTGGCGCCTAAGGATTATTTCTATAGTTAATTTGACTAGTAGCTTTGAAAAGACCACTAATATTTTTTTACCATGGTCCCCAATCTCCAAATTCCCACCTCCGGTCTATGCCTCCGAACACTTCACTTTTCTATGTAGATTCCTTAATGATTATGTGAATCATTTCTACCCCCATCTCCAGTTTCTGGTCTTGTGATGGCTCCTTCCCAGATTTTCTACACTTAGTCTCCATTACCATTACTTATCTGCATTTTATCATCTGAAAAAACAAGGTTATGGGCCAGATTCTCAAGGACATCTCTGAAAATGAATATTTAATTCAAAACTTGAGGCGTGTCCTTTCTAGCTCATTTGTGTACTGAAAAGCATATCTCTCCATAGCCACAAGGTGGCAGCAAAGCTCTGTTTTGAAGGGGCCGGTGGCCAGGGAGGGTTCAGCTCCTCAAGACTCCTGACCGCCAAGTGCAGGACTGCTGGCGAGGTTTTCCTGCTGATGAACATGATAGCACGGCCATCATCATTACTGTTGTCACTTAAACAGCCATGTCACCTTCAATTTGGGCGGTACTGCAGAGCTGAGGAAACCTTTTCCACAGTGTCACATAGGAATCTTTCAACAGGCCCCTGCTGAGAGTGGATGGTGCCAGACCTTTCAGCCCCATGTTGAGGCTCAGAGATGTTCTCTGGTTTGACCAAGACCTTCTGGGAGGTGTGATGTGCCAAGACAGGAACACACACTTTGGTCCTGTGCACACTCTATCCTGCTGTAGGGGAGACTTGAGGCAAGGTCCCTTCTGCCTCCCTCTCTGTTTTGCATGAGTTAGCAGGGCCAAGGTACCCAGCCAAAGAGCCCCAGGTTTGAAATTGACCTCCAGCTGCCAACTGGAATTTGACATGCAGATGCTGGGAAAGAAACCTAAGAAAACCTCCTCTTAGTTCCTTTCTATTTCTTCCAAAACCCTCAGCAAATTATAAAATATTCCTTTTTACTATTATTATTATTATTTATATCTTTTACATTATTGTGTATTCCCTGTAGTTTACCCACCACCGATTCACCTGTGAACCGTCAACATAGTCCCCTGTGCTCTTTTCTGCCCTGTTTTGAGCCCTTATCCTCCCCCTACCTTGCTGAATGTCTCTCTTATTAGGTTCCCCTATATTCCTGCTATAAGTGAAACCATTCGATATTTTTCTCTCTCTTTCTGGCCTATTTCACTAAGCATGATCCCGTCTACCTCCATCCATGTTGCTGTGAACTGCATGTGTTTATCTTTTTTGATTGCTGAATAGTATTCCATTGTGTATATGTACCACATCTTCTTGATTCAGTCATCTATTTTTGGGCATCCGGGTTGTTTCCATATCTTAGCTATTGTAAGCAGTGCTGCAATAAACATATGGGTGCATGTATCCTTTGGATTAGTGTTTTTGTGTCATTTGGGTAGATTCCCAGAAGTGGTATTACTGGGTCGTATGGAAGCTCCATTAAATAGTAAAATATTTCTTATTTTACTCTCATTAGTGCATACGTGATATCTAGGTATGAATGATTCTCATTCCTCCCTTCCATCAATAATTAGGATTCTGATGTAGAATCAGACACTGTTTGTGTGCTGTGAAGTTTCTAAGAATGTTCTTTCTCTTCTAACTTGGCAATTTGGGGACTCAGCACAGGGACTTGGGGAACCAGACAAGTGCAAAGATCCTTGAGGCTGACTTCTTCTTCGGGAGTTCCAAGTGAACCGGGGAGAGTTTGAGTGGATGGAATTCAGATCTGCTCTTGCTAGGATGTCGGGGAGAATGGTTACACAGGGTTGGTTTTTCCTATGACCCCAGTTTGTCGATCCAGAGCAAGTCCTTAGAGGTGCAGCCAAAGCCCCAGACTGTGGTCTATCTGGACGCCTGTCTTACATCCTGCCCTTATATCCTGAGGCCTTGTGCCACCCCTACCTGTCATGATGACAGCTTCCCAGAGTGTCAACTGTGGGCCAAGCTCTAGAGCAAGGGAACTTCTTGCATATTCTTTTTTCCTTCTCAAACCATCCCCGTTCCGTGCATTGTTCTAGCCCATTTAATATGTGAGGAAGCTGAGGCTTAAACGTCTTGAGGTGACTTTTCCAAGTCAAAGCTAGTGAGTGGTGGGAGGACAGGGACTCAGGCAGCCTGGCACCCAGGTTCTCTGCTGCGCACACACCTGCGCAGAGGGAAACCCCACTGGGAGAGTCTGTGCTGCCCAGGAAGTCCGAGGAGCTGCAGGCTCACCCCCCCTCCCCTCCACACCACCACCAGCGCCAGCGCCCGTCTGCAGCTCCTCTCGGAAAGGCGGGCACTAGTGTCTGCTGCTCTCTTGACGGCTTATTTGGAAGCTCGAATGGAAAAGACAAGAATGGGCATATGAATGTTACAGGGAAAGGTAAGGGACACCCTGGAACCCCCAAACCTTCCTGCTTTAAATAGGTTCTGCCATCCGCTGCTGTATCAAGATAAATCATACTCTAAGTGCATAAGATCTTCAGCAGAAAAGGAATTTTATTACAATTAGTGTGCAGTAAAGAGAAGGGAAAGAATAGATAAAATAGATTCCAAATCAAGCACCCAAATTTACCCATCCCCTCATGGGTAAATGCCCAACCAAACTGGGTTGGCCCAAAGCAGGGCCACAAAAACTGGAAGCCTGCCACAAGTCTGAGGCACCTCCAGGTGGGGACCCATAGG
This sequence comes from Scalopus aquaticus, assembly GCA_004024925.1. Taxonomy (NCBI): domain Eukaryota; kingdom Metazoa; phylum Chordata; class Mammalia; order Eulipotyphla; family Talpidae; genus Scalopus; species Scalopus aquaticus. The sequence goes on from PVIJ01006075.1 coordinate 33,439, forward strand.
AAAGGGGCAGAAGGAACAAAATGAAAAAATAAAAATAAAAATAAAAGCTGTTAACCTTCCCATGGGTCTCCCACCCACATCTGTTTTAAACAGTTCAAGACCAAGAACAAGCGCAGCTCCTTCACATGTCCCTGCTCCATGTGCCCCCTTCAGGTCCCCTTCTGGCTCTCCCTCCTTCTTGCTTCCTTTTCCCAGTCTCCTCCTTACTTGGCTCCACCTACCCTTGCCTGGGGAAGGGAAGCTGGAAACTCCCCTTTTTCTGGGGACCATCCTGCTACACGAACACTTGGCACAGCACTGAATTTTCCTGTGTGTGTGGCATTGTTGCTTCTATAGGGAGGGACACCAAGCGGGTGGTGGGAGGCTGGACTAGTGGCTGGTAGTCGGGGCAATTAGAGACTGGCCTCTGTTTCCTTGTCTGTAAAATCGAGGAAATGAGATTGAAAGATCATTTTTACTGGATTCTTTCAGCCAGATTACAGTAATAGACACAGCACATTCAGGGATCCAACAAGTTAGGAGAATTCACTTCTCATGGCATTTTCCAGAGGTGTTTCATGGCAACTAGCATCAGGAGAGCCTCATTCTTTCATCTTCTGTGGGAGAAAAAAATCGTACACAGGAAATGAGTCAAAGCAAAAGCAGGCAGAGCGTTATCATCGAGTGGAGCTGCTGGAAAGGCCGGGTCTCCTCTCCCCTGCATGTCGCTAAACAACAGCCAGTTGAGTTCTTAGAGGAAACTGGAAGACACTAACACTGAATATGACAACATTAAATTGGATAATATTCAAATATTTGGAGCCATCATTGCCCCATCATTGCAATAAAAAGATTGTTGCTTTTTTGAAACATTGAAATCATTTTTTTCACAAGCTCTCCTTCAGAAAAGATGAAGTGTTTCAAAAAATGAAAAAAGAACATGAACAACTGGCGATTAATCAGAGAAGCCAACAACCAGATTAAAAAGAATTTAAAATTATGCACAAAGTTGAAACACCCAAGGTCAAATTACAAATTATAAAATTATTATTCATTAATTAAATTACATTGATAATAATTGCATTAAATTAATGTTAATTTTTAACACAGAAAAATATCCCATTAGCAAACTGAATATTGTTATTTGCTAAATAAATATTACCAAAAATCAATAAATGAATACCTTTAACAGCATGTATGAAAATTCACTCAAAATAGATTCAAGACTTGGACATAAGAACTGAAACCATAAAGTACTTGCATGAACACGTAAGGGTCCACTGCAGGACGCCTACTACAGGATAGATTTGGGAATACAACCCTATCTGCAAGGGAAACAAAAGCAAACATAAACAAACAATACATAATAAATGAAAAATTATAAATAAAAAACAAATAATAAATAAACGAGTGGAACTATATAAGCTTAAAACTTATGTGCCTATATAATGGGAAAAATATTTCCATACCATGTATCTGACAAGGGATTAATCTCCAAAATTAATAAACCGCTAGCACCATCCTACAGCAAAGAACAAATGCCAAAATAAAAAAGGGGGCAAAGAACCTCGAAAAAAACCAAAGACATTTCTCAAAGAGACTTTCAGATGGCCTGTGGCAATATGGAAGAATGTTTACATCTCTATTATGAGAGAAATGCAGATGAAAAGCACAATGAGATACTGCCCCAATCCTATGAGAAGGACCATGAGAGGGAGCCACACGGGAGGCTCCTGGGGTTCCCCTTGCCTAGGCCAGCCAAGGAGCAGGCCAGGATCAGTTGACCACAGGTGGGGCCAAGGAGAGAACACCACAGTATCGCAGAGCAACACTGGGAAGGTCAGGGAGCAGAGCACCAAATGCAGGACCACAGAGCACCAGGAGGAGGCAGTAGTTACAGGTGGGAAGCAAATGCCGAATCCACCACTGGGGCCTCGTGGGGCCTCCCCAGCCCAGAGAACTCACTGTAACTGTCACCTGGGACTTGTCCATTCCCTACTTCATTAATCTTGGGGAAGGCGATGGTTGCTGTAATGCCACAGGCATGGTATGAGTGGCTGAACCCTTCCATAGCGGGATAAATGCCAGCTACATCTCTGATAACTCAGACTGTAACAAATAAAACACCAACAGCAACCAAAGCAACAGTATTTTGCTTCCCCCCAGTCAATGCATTGAGGGCATCTCAAGACTTCCCGTCTTGCAGACATTTTCCCAAGTCAGCCCAACCACTCTTGGGCAGAGGGCCTGCTCTGTGTTGTGCTGTGCTGGGAGGCCTCACTCTCCCAGATCCAAGCAAGCTCTTTCCCCTCCATCACTGACTCATTCACACCACCCTGAAGACTGACAATGGCCCCACCTCCCTGGGGAAGGTTTGACCTGACACCCTTGGGCTGGGAGAGGTCCCCAGTTATTCCCCTATAGAGCTGCACATCATGCTTGATGTTTTTTTTGACTACACTTCATCCTACCTGTCTGTTTTGTGTGTAGGCTTGCTCAGTGAACTCTGAACCATGAGGACCAGCTACAAAACCAGCTGGTATTCTCAGAAGCTAGCTCTGTATCTGGAACAAAGTAAAATATCATAAAACAATGTGCAATTGAATTGCTCTGATTGGAAACGACTGTCCATGCCAGGCCAGAGAGACTTCAAATGTAAGGATCTCTGATCTTTTCTGCCATGTTACCCTTGATGTTTTTAACTAGTGACAGATACTTGTTCATTAAACCTATAGTTGACTGAGTTAATTTAACAACACTTGAATATATGAAAATCAGATGAGGGGAGTGTCAGGGGCTTGAACTAGTTACAGAAATCTTGATTCTTGATGCAGAACGTGACTCAACAATTCATCAACTCAATAAATTAATGCTCTTTGAGTACCTACTATGGGCCAGATACTTTGCCATAAGCTGTCCATATAGATTATCAAAATACACAGGGTCTCTTCAGGGAACTTGCAAAAAATCCAACTACAGAAGTACAGTTTTTAAACAAAATATGCAGCTTGAGAATGAAGTCTGAATTTATTTTGTGTCGATAGACACTGTTAACCTCTCGTTCCTTATTGTCTTTACTCCTATTTGGGGAATCCACCCTTGGCCACTTTTTGTCCCAGAACAGCTGCCAACTTGTGCTACTTAGCCTTTGCACAAATTAAAAGATGCTGCATTTTCTGGGTAGAGTGGGGAAAAAGAATTTCTTGTCTTCTTTTTAACTGTTTTCACTGACTGGTCAGGCACAGGACTGTGAGCAGGCTGAAAGAGGGGCACCTTGGACCCCTAAACCTACACACTCTAAATGGGTTCTGCCCTCTCTCACATCAAAACAAAACATATTCTAGTGCATCATTTCTTCAATAGAAAAGAACATTAATATAATTAGTGTGCAACATTTAGTGTGTAATCAAGAAAAGGACAGAGAAAGAATACAGTTAAAATAGTTTTCACATTAAGCACCCAAAGTTACCTATACTCTCATGGGCAAATGTCCAGCCAAACAGGGTTGGCCCAAAGAAGGGCCACTGAAGGCTAAAATCTTTCCACAAAACTGAGGCGCCTTCTGGTGGGGACTAATAGGAAAGGGGCAGAGGGGCCAGGAAATTATGGAAGGAAAGGAGCCCACCAAAATCCAAGTCACGATAAAGGTTGCTATTAACAGACTCCCCACGGGTCTTGCATCCACGTCCCTGTCTCTCTCAAGTGTCTCCTTCCATGTCCCCAAGTCCCTGGTGCAAGTCCAAGGCCGAGAAGCAAGAGCGGCTTCTTCTTCACATGTCTCTCTGCTCCATGTGCCTTCTCTGGGTCTTCTTATTGTCCTCCCTCCTTTCTGTGGAAAGAATAGATTTAGGTGCTTTTTTTCAAATACAGTTATCTTTCTCATTTGGATAAGCAATCCATTTACAAACAAGCAGAACACAGTGTGGCAGACATAAGCTGAACACTCTGCAGAAGGTCATGGTGTTTTCATTTCTCCTTGTATAATAACAGTGAAACTAGAGTTGTTGCTTAGAGCTGAGAAGAGTTTTAGGGTTTATAAGAACTTCAAGAAGTTTCAAATGGTGTTATTATTGAGAACTATCTATATGGAAAGCAGTAATCTCAGTTTAGGAAGAAGTTCCATGTCGGGCGAATCAATTTCTTTAAGATGGTATTCATAAGAGTGACATAGAATGGGTGTACAGATTCTATAAGAAAAGAACATTTAACAAGGTGTCAAGGATATAGTTATTATTCAAGAAATAACGTGTAATGGTTGCAGAAAATGAACCCAGCTGCTCTAACATATGAAACCTGGAATTCCAGTTGCCTCATCCTCTAAAATTCACCCCCCTCTCCTTTCAGTATCTTTCTGGTTGGATGGCATTCCACATGACCGTTTAGGAAGTTAGGCTCTTCATTTGGTGAATTTGTCCTCTCTGTCCATGGAGTCATCTGCACAAAGTCAAAGGATGGAGAAGGAAAGACAGCGTGGGAGGTTTTTTTTTTTTTAGCACACTCTTTTCTCTCCCCATTTGGCTGGCTAGAGCTCCTCTATGCACCCAGCTCAATGGAAACCAATTTATGTGGTCTGAAGAGAACATGTGTTTGGAGAGCATCTGGTTATTCTGCTACAGTTTTATTCAGGGATGCTTTAATTTTTTTCATTTATCAGTACTATTGAACTAACGCTACTTATTTTTGAGGGTCTAAAGTAGTTAAGTATTTCTTACACATAGTAAAATCTTTTTGTGTACTTAGTTCTAGGGCAAAGTTTGCATCCAAATCCTTGAAAGATAGAGTGAAATGTTGGCAAAGGTGGGGTGAATATGTACTCTCATTCATTCCTGAGAAGAGAATAAACTTGTACCATCCTTCTGCAGAGAACTGCAGGGAAAAAAACAAGCACAGAGCTAGGAGCGACTCCGTACACCCATTCCATCATCATATCGGCGAGAGGCTGGGTTTGTTGAGTCATGTGGTCACTGCTAAATAATCCTGAGCAAGTTTTAAATCCAAGTAGACCTGTTTTAGTGGCATCCTGGAATTTTCATTGACACTATTTTTGGAGAAGGGTTGGAATACTTGTCTCCACTTGAGTTTGAATTTCCACACCGCCGGGCTGGAGGGGGACCTGGGGTGGGCGTGGCTACCGAGATCGAGTGGGGGTGTGTCCTGCCCCGCCCAACCCGTCTGGCCCGCGGCACCTGTGCAGGCCCCCTGACAGCGCACGCGTGCAGAGTCCCGCTGTCCACGCTTCCCGCACGCACTGGCTTTCCCGGAACTTGGAGTGGACTTGGAGCGAGCGTGGAATACTGTCTGCTGGACCCAGCGGAGAAGAGGTGTCATCTGCGCTCTGCTCTGGGGATCTCCTTGGAGGGAGAGAGGAGGTGAGCCAAAGGGGAGGGAAAGGTGAGACCATCTCCCCGTGCGTGGCTGCCTGGGGAGGCGGTCCTGTCGGAAGAACTAGTGAGGGAAGGGCTGGATCTGGAAAACGGGGTCTTTTGGGGATTCATTATTGGGCCTGGAGGAACACAGGAGTCCGGGGTTATTTCTGAATTTCTGAGCGCGACCCCTCCGTGTTCCGCCTCCTCTGCCTGAAGAGTGCGTCCTCTCTGCTCCTGGCACCTTCCTGGTAAATGGACGACACCTGGTGTGGGTTCTCGGGGCTTTCTGTTCTGTTCCACTGAGCTGTGTGTTTTTATTATAGTGGATTTATAACAGGATCTGGGGAACATATTGTGAAATTTTCTGGGCATGACACCCTCCTCCCCGCCCCAGGTCTGGCAGGCAGGAGGGCAAAGCCATCTCTCAGATGCCCAGTATGAGCAGTGCCCGCCTTGTAGAGTCCAGGGGCTCTGCCGCCTGAAGGTGAAGCCTGTCTTTTCAGTCTCACTATTGAAGTGGGTGGCAGATAAAGAAGATTTAACAATGGGCGATCAACTTTTGCATCTCCACAGGGCACTCTAGAAAGGAAGTGGTTAATTTTCCTCCAGCATCAGCATGTTCAGGGTGGGACAAATTGGAGTAGAAGTCCTTCCTGCCTAGAATACTTACATTCTTAGTGTCATTGACTCACTCTTCCTATCCGTAGAAACTAAAGTCAAACTCTTGGTTTTTAGAGTAAAATCTGTCAGGCTGCTCCTGGGCTCAAATCTTCACCTTAACTTATTGAATAAACTTTGTCTAACTTTAGTTCAGACTTTGTGTTCAATTAGCAGTTTCAAGTGAGGGAGCAAGATGCCTCCAGCTTCACTCTCAAGAGTGTTTTGTCTCTTCCGGGTCCTTTGTGCTCCCAGACATTTCAGGATGATTTGTTCAGTTTCTGTGAAAAGTGCTATCAGAATTTTGATCAGGTTTGCATTGAATCTGTACTTTGCTTTGGGAAGTCTGCTTCTTTCAGTAGCATTAATTATTCCAATCATGAACACAGAGTATCTTTCCATCATTTGTGTTTTCAATTTCTCACAATAACACTTTGTAGTTTTTCATTGTACAGATTTTTCTTCTCCTTCATTAAATGTTTTCCCAGGTATTTTGTTCTTTTTGATGCAACTGTAAATGGTGTTTTCCTATTGACTCTTTCTGATGGGTCATTATTAAAGTATAGAAACACAACTGAGTTTTGTAAATTGACTTTGTGTTCTGTAATTTTACTGAATTCGTCTTTTCTAACAGTGTGTGTGTGTGTGTGTGTGTGTGTGTGTGTGTGTGTGTGTGTGTGAGTGTTGTAGAAAGAAATTTGGAATTTCAAAATCCCTACTGTTCCTGTCATACCCAGGGTCATCTGCAATACTAAAGACTTAATGTCTACTAATAGAATCTTCCCACAGTGCCTCTTAATAACCTGTAGACTCCTACAAAGACACTTAGCTCCATGACATTGGATGGATTGGATCTGGTCAAGCCTTGTAACTATAAGTAATTTCAACATCTTCTCTGTTTTTCTGGAGAGGCATTTGAAAAGTAATTTACTTTCCCTTACTTCAAATGCACAGTAAACAAATGGGAAAGGGGAGGTTCCAGATTGCCCCACTGAAGGAAGGTTGGAGCTGAGCAGGGGGAACGGAGAAGCTGGAGAGGAGACTGGGAGAAGGAAGGAAGAGAAAGGAGAGCATGAGGTGTGCAGGAGGCACATGGAGCAGAGAGACATGTGAAGGCTCTCCACTTACTTCTTGGCCTTGGACTGGTTCCAGGGACTTTGGAAAACATGGAAGGAAACACTTGAAACAGATGAGAATGAGAGACACTTAGAAACCTTTTATTGATTTAATTTCAGTTTTTTAGTAACTCCTTTAGGAAAAACACACCTTACATTTGCATTTTTAAGAGGGACTTTTTAACTATAAATAAGTTTTACACAGAGAATTTACATTAGTTTCCTAAAGCCAGGGGGAAAAATCCTTTTTAAATTTCAGAAGAGGCTTAAAATAACACCTTAAACAACCTAGTGTTTGAAATACCTTAGGTTTTATTTTAATTTTGACACACCCACTTAGCTAAGTTTTTTTTAGTATACTTTTCTATCAAGGAGATTTCCAATCAGATAGCTGAAATCCTTACATAAGTGTCCAATTCTAACCATTAGCAAAGACCACAGGCCCAAGAGCACAACAATTTGAAAGACAAGCAGAGAAAGCTTAGATTGATTTCCAAAGTGCTTGTTTTTGCTGGAAACCAAGCAGGGAACTAGACCCCCTGAGACAAAAGAACACCTTATTTACATATCACAAGGACAAGACACAATTGATAGGGATCTCTTATTTTCCTTTTTTTAAAGTAACCAATAAACATCATACATAGCCCAAAGTAATTTAATAGTTTTAATCTTAAACAGCCTTTGAAAGTCTAGGAAGACTAGGAAGACATGGCAAAAATAGAATTTCCTACCTATGGAACAGACCAGAACAGTGTATCAAGCTGGACAGAAGGAGAAACCCAGTCCTCCACAGCTGGGTGGTGGCAGAGACATATCAATGCTCTCAGCACTGGAGCAAAGGCCCAGGCAGCTGCTTGCTGAGAATAATGGAAGTCCCCCATGTATCAGTGAGGATGGTGTCCCAACTTTAATTTCCAGCACTCTTTGTTTTGCCTCAGGTGCAGCAAAAGGAAGTTAGAGAATGCTTTTATAGCTGAAGGTGGCCATGGCTTAGTTTCTGTAAGTAAGTCAGGCTGAATTACAATAATGAATAAAGGTCTTTTTTTCCAAATGGGGAGAACTAGCCCCTTAACTTTTCAAGAGACAACCCCTGAGAGAGAATTTGCTGGAATGGATGGAGCAGACTCCATTATAGATGAGTGTTTGAAAAACGTTGAACCTGTCATGGACAGACTATAAAGGGGGCAGCCACGGGTGAAACTTTTCCCAGAGTTAACACAAGGATCCCACTCTCGGAACCCAGCAGATCTTAAAAACTGACGTCAGAGTCAGATTGGTTGCTTTCTGCTGAGTCAGGATAGTACTTGAATTTGGACCCAGAACAGCAGCTCACTGAGCCTCCTTGCTCATGAGTCAGGCATCATGGTTTTGTCTGCTGAGACTATTTTGGTCCAGCCAATGAGATGTCATATTAAGGACAGCTAACAATCTTCTGGACTTGCATTCTAAATATAACTTGTCAACTTAAGAAAATAGTTTTTTTTCCCCCTTTGTTTTCCCATTGTTGCACTCCTACCCTGCTGTTCTTACAAGATAAAGAGAAGAAAGAAAAGACCATCATGGCCACCTTTTCAATAGCGTGCTAATAATTTCCTTTCACTCTGTGTGCTTTTGTCTTTTTGAAACACCTGGTCTTAGACTACATTTTATAGTGTCTTCTTCCCTGTGGTAGTAATTCAGCATCTGTGTTTTAAAGTATATTCATCTTTGCACAGTGAGACTTCTGGGCTTCTTATTCTTTTTTTTTTTTAAGATTTATTTATTTATACATACAAGCTGGGGTACAGGTCAGAGGCGTGGGGCAGCGAGAGGGTTCACCAGAGACAGAATGGGGAACAGAAAAGGCAGATCAACGGAAATACACTGCTGAGGGGAGCAGAAATACACTGCTGAGGCGAGGCAGGAGAGGTCTGCTGCGCCATGTGGGATTCTCCTCAGCGGGATGTCGAACTCGTGTCGCTGCTGCCGACAGCTCCACAGCACAGCGCTTAACCGCTGCGCCACCAGGGAGGCCCTGGGCTTCTTATTCTTGACTGAAACTATTTTTGAGTAATCCACTGTCACGCCACATTGATGTAATGATGTATTTTATTGGTCTCAATGGTAGCACTAGAAGAAAACCAAGGTATTTCTACAAATTTAATGAAAAAATAAGTTTTTGCAGATGAAGCAATTATGTTAATAACTACCAGGTATATTTTATGCTAAAACATGCGGAGGTATTTCAGATAAGTAAAATGTTATCTTTTTGAAAGCTTTCAAAACCTTTTTCTACAAAATAAGTAGATCAAGAAAACTTGAGTGCATTGTCCACTTCAGCCATAGGTAAGGGATAGGTTTTGTTTTATTTTTATTATATTCTTAGACATTAGGCTGTATAGATTTATCTTTTTAGTTGACTGTAATAAAAACATTGCCAATGAGAACCAGCCCCCATTCCTTAAGAGATTTCCCAGGTAATCCTCACAGATCAAAATGAACTAAAATGAATGAACCAGTAGTGAATGGGCACCTACCAAGTATGGTATCTCTTCCTTGCTTGGCTAACTTAAAATGCTGTCCAGGTCTTAATGTTTTGGGGGAGTTCCTCCCTGTCCCTTTTTGGCCTGGTGTGTGTGGCCAGCAGAGCCCTTATCTCCAATATTCTTCCCCCACCTCAGATTAGGAGTCCCTTAGGGCAGTGGCCACACCTGTTATCTTAAACTTCTGAAGAAAAGGTAGCCAAAAAATAGTGAGCTGCCCTGGAGGCTACAAAGAATTCTGAATGAGCCCTTGTAATGCCTTAAAAGCATATGTACAAAAATGATCACCAGAAGTTTGAGTGGTAGATTGAGTACAGGTTTCATAGAAGGCTCATCCATTCCTGGCCCCTCCATCTTCATTTTTTTTTAAGATTTATTTATTTATGCATACAAGAACTGGGGTGTAGGCCAGAGGTGTGGGATAGAGAGAGAATTCTCCAGAGACAGAGTGGAGAGCAGAACAAGCAGATTGACTGAAATACATTGCTAAGGGGAGCAGTGGGCGAGCAGTGGGGAGCAGTGGGCGAGACAGGAGAGGTCTTCTGCACCATGTGGGAAGCTCCCTGGCCAAAGATCGAACTCCTGCTGCAGTGGCTGCTGATAGTTATTGTGCTGAGACTTAACCCATTGTGCCACCAGGGAGGCCCTGGCCCCTCCATCTTTAAAGTCCCTCCACTTCACACTTCACTCCTCATCTTCTCTTACTGTAACTGGGCTGAGTCCAAAGTCCAGTAAATGTGGTACCCCCTGGAGGGGTTTGCTGATGAGAATGAATAGCCCCAGGGGAAAATGCTAAGTTTGCAGTTTGGGGTGGAGATTCTGATGAGAAATAAAAGGGACTGAAGGAGAAGGGGACGTCAGTCACCATGATGCAGGAATAGAGGAAGCAGTCGCCATAATGTAGGAAAAGAAGAATCAGTTCGCCATGCTGAAGAAATAGAGGAATGAGTCACCATGATGTAGGAATAGAGGAATCAGCAGCAGAAAATGTAGCCGCCAAGATTGAGAGTTTGGAAATCAGATGCCAGAAGTTTTGAGCCACCAGTATATAGAGTTTCGAATTGAGCCTTTTTGGAATCTTTAGTGACTTTGGGACCAGCGACTTTGGAGGCTTTGTGAGTAGCCGAGCAACGGAAACTGCTCCCAGTTTTGTCTTTACTGCAGCCAAAAGAAGAAGGCAGAGGCCTGAAGTGGGTGCCGTCCTAAAATGTGTGAGTGCAGTCTGTTGGGCCGTCTGGCCGCTGTAGTTGCTGTTTGCAGTGTAATTGGCCTGGTGCTGTTCTGGGGCACCAAGGCAGTTCCGGGAGCATCTCCAATTGTGTTCTGTGTCGTCCTTGTGAGTTGAAACCTGGCCTACACTCTGGCTGTTGCACTTCTACAGAAGAAGGAAGACACCATCTTGGAAATGTGGCCTATTGTTTGGAAAAAGAGCTTCACATCAGCGGTGGTGGGAAGACGCCACCTTTGCTACTTTTCTGGAACTTAAAAGACTGGACATTGCTTTAAGTAAGGTAAATGGCCATATGTTAACTTTAATAATTCTTTGCTTTTCCCTGTTTGTTAAATAAATCTCATTGTTATTGTTCCCTAAGCCTGAGTGGTCTTGCAGTTGTGCACACGGGTGCAGAGCCAAGATAGGAACCGGTAAGCAATTTGGGCACTGCCTTTGGCCAATTTTGAAGCCCCGTTCTGCCCGCTATCACTACCACCTTTCTGTTTTTCTTCAGGAATGTCTTTACCACTCCCCCAACTTCACCCCCACGGGCCCTGTCCCCTGGTTCTTTTTATTTTCATGTCCCTATTGTCATATATTGAAAGAGCAGCTGACTCATGGGCCCCACATGAGTGGGTACACTCATGTTTCTTGAAGTCCCAGCTGGTACGTTCCTTTCACCATCCAGTATAGACAACTAGTGAACTTTGACCTTGGAAGAGAGTAAATAGGGGAGCCATTCTACACTTGGCTTCTTCACAAAAGATTTTCTCCTGCACCTGGTTCTTCAGAGGCAGCTAATGGTGAGCTTGTCCTCCGGTCTGGCCTGTGGTTCAGTCTGGTCCCCTCCCTCCCTGGAGAGTGACCGAGTCCTCTTCCAGTGGCACTGAGGGCATGGCCCTGGGGGCACTTTCTTCAGATACTGGAGCAGAGGTGTCCTAGGTGCTGCCAGAAGAAACAAGCTAGGGGCCCTTTAAAAAGCTGAGCTCCCAGTGCTCTGGGGGCACATGGTGAGTTTGAGTTGGCAGGGTGTAGGCAATGGCAGCCTTAATATATGGGGCCCTTCTTTTGTCTTTTGTCTTTTGTCTCCCTTTCCACTCCCACCCATCCCCCTCAGCTTGGCTGGTCTCCCTGTTATTGTGGACCTTATGGCCACATTCAAAAGGGTAGAGACAGGGGTCCAAGTCCTTGATCCAGCTTCTGGAACTTCTGCCTGATGGCAGGGCAAAGACTGGCATATGAAGTGGCCTTCTAGGATGGCTTGTCTTTCTACAGTCTCTGGGTCCAGATTAGTATACTTTTTTCATGACCTCAGCAAATCTAGCCTGAAATAATGCAGGGTTTCCACTGGATTCTGAGTAAGCATCTTCTACCTTCATTTTTCATAATTGACTTGCTCAACAATTGTCTTCTGCATTCTGTGAAGGAGGCAGGTAATTGTAAGGGTTCTGCTTTTACACCCAGGATCTTGGAGTCAGTAATTCCACTGGGGGTCAGTGTTAGGGACCACCTACCAGAATATATGAGGTTTTAGGAAGTCATTGACTTTAGAACATTCCTATTAGTTTACATTTCTGTTGAAAAGGTGTAACTATGTTTTGTACAATGCTTTCTATGTGGTATCAATACTGAAATGGACCTGGGCCCAGGCTGGGTGCTCCCCTGGGCAGGCAGGAGGCCCCAGACAGGGCCCCAGTGGTGGGATTCACTCCTTGAACCAAATATTCCCTGTGTACCTCAGCACTGGTAACACCTCCTACTGGCGATTTTTGCGTCAGCACTCCTGTGGTCAAGCCCCACCTCACACTGTTGCTGTGGGCTGCTTGGTGTACTCTCAGAAGCTCCACCTGTGAGCACTTGAACTGTTTTGAGGTGAGTCTGTCCTGCTCCTTGCCATTTCCTGAGCCGATTCTCACAGCATGTGGTATCTCTGTGTGGTTCATTTGCCTTTCTCTTACAATTCGCCATGTCAAATACTTTTTCTTACATACAGGCCATCGGAATATCTTCCTTGAGAATTGTCCATGTATCTCCTTTGCGTACTTTTTCACTTTGGCACTTGTTCTTTGCTGTTAGATTGTGTTAGTGCTTAATAAATTTTGGAAATTGACTCCCTGTTAGATATACAGCATGCAATTTTTTTCCTTTACATAAGGTTCCATTTTGGTTCTGTGATTAATTCTTTGGAGGTACAAAAGCATTTACTTTTATAATGTCCCACTTGTTTACATTTGCTTTTGTTTCCCCTGCACCTGGGGTTGTTTCCCAAATCCATCCTGGTAGTAGGTGTCCTGCAATGGACCTCTCTATATTCATTCAAGTGCTTTATGGCTTCAGTTCTTATGCCCAAGTTTGAATCCAGTTTGAGTAATGGTGTTTTCTTATGTGGTGTTAAAGGTCTTCATTTATTTCTTTTTGAATATATTTACTTTATCTAGCAAATAAAATTAATCCTGTTTAGTAACAGGATCTATTTCCTGTGTTACAAGTTGATACTTGTTAATTTAATGTAATTGTTATTTTCAATTTAGTTTAATTAATTAACATTTAATTTTATTATTTTACCTTGTAGAATTGATTTTCATCAAACTAGGATGTTTCCACTTTGTGTACAGTTTTACTTTCTTTTTAATTTGGTGTTTTGATTCTTTAGTAAATCACCAATATTTAATGTTCGTCTGTCATTTTTTGATGCACTTCATCTTTTTTTAAGGAGAGCTTGTGAAAAAAAGTAATTTCAAAGCTTCTGAAAACTAATAATCTTTTTATTACAATAATGGTAACTATTCCAAATATTTTCATATTATTCTATATACTATTGTCAAATTCAAGTATAAGCGTCTTCAAATGTAAAATTAACAATTTCACATACTCTGTTTTATTCCCTTCAGTATTCTCACCTAGCTTCTGAAAAACTAGCTAATATTCATCTATAGACTAAACCCTAAATTCATTTAATACAAGAAATGTAAGCATATATGTCATCCAGAGAGTATAAACCAAAACATCAGAATCTTATTGAACTACTTTTTCATTATACCTACTCCTGATTAGATACCCCAAAATACTCCTTTCTAGAGTCTTATGTGAAATACAGCTCAATGAGGAGCCTCTCTCCGTTGCACACACGTGAGAGGTAGCTTGCTCAAGATTAGCACACAGGCAGCTAGAACTGCAGAAAGCTCACTAGAGATTAACACTCAGAGTTCAAAACTCTGGATCATCACCCCTCCCTCCTGCCTCCTGCTCTCAGATGGAGAATGTCAGGGGGTCTCTTGCTCACGGTGCAGGGCCTATAATATTCTTTTTTTCTGTAATTTTTCAATCCCTATGGGGCCTCTAGCCTGTCTGCCTAACCAGAATCTGTCTCACAAAGAAGGGTGGAGCTGAGCAGGGAGGAGAAGCTAGAGAAGGTCAGAGAAGGAAGGAAAGGAATCAAGAAGACCCAGAAGAGGCACATGGAGCAGACAGACATGTGGAGAAATCATGCTTGTGTCTCGGCCTTGAACTTGTACCAGGGACTTGGGGGACAGAGATGTGAGTGAGAGACCCCTGGGGAGGCTGACAATGGCAGCCTTTGTCTTGACTCGTGTTTTGGTATGGCTCCTTTCCTTCCAGACTTGCCTTGCCCATTCTGCCCCTTTCCTATGCTCCCCAGCAGAAGGTGCCTTAGATTTGTGGCAACCTTTTGGGCTTCAGCGTTCCTGCTTTGGGCCAACCCTGTTTGATGAAGCATTTATGCATGAGGGGATGGGAAATTTGGGGTGTTGAATTGGAAACTATTTTAACTATTTTCTTTCTCTTCTCTTTACTGCACACCAATTGTATTAAAGTTCCTTCCCATTAAAGGAACTAGAGTATGTTTTGTCTTGATGTGGCAGATGGCAGAACCCATTTAGAGAGGGTATGTTTGGGGGTCTCCGGGATGCCCCTAGCTCTGCCCTATAACAAAGGGAGTGTGAGCCTCAAGGATAAGAGGTTAAATAGTGGTAGAATTGAGTGAAAGAATTCATTGAGAAATTGTATGGGACCCAAAGACTGTTGACCTCAGAGCAGCAGAGAAAGTAGACTGAAAAAAGGATACACAAAGAGTGAAATGCATAGATTTGAGACCAAATTTTTATAAAGAATACAGACCAGACACATTCTTAGTATATATAGCTCTAAAGGCATTATTTAAGGATGTGGGAAAAGTCAGACATAGACTCAAAGAAATCATATACATGGATGCTCTAAATATAACTCAAAAACCTGAAAAGACAACCTAAAGAAAGAACAGAGAAAAAAATGTACAATGTTTTCAGAGGTAAGAACCATTTGGAGAATGAAAACCAACTACAATAATTGTTCAGAAATAGATGGGATAGCATGAAGAAAATCCATACAGTGAAATGATAAGTAATGTAAAATATTATTTAAAAGATAATAAGAGATCTAAAAGATCAAGCAAATGTATGTCATTTACAAAGTGAATATATTTAAATCAAGCATTAGAAAAAGGTTCATGAGTGTTCAAGTGGAACAAGTCATGTCACTTGCAACAGACAAAGACATAGAGGAAAATATGAAAGAGCCTCAGGCCAGAGCCCTGGAACAATATCTGTGCAGTTCGAAAGATGCTAAAGTCCTAGGATGTTATGGTTAGTCCACTTATTCTTCAATATATAGAAAATAAATACTTTTCAAAAGCGTAAGACCAGGGACCACTTAACTTCAGAGTCCTCTTTGATCAAACAAGTTACTAGAAAACAAAATTCATCCAATAAAATAATAAACTGACAAACAGAAAAGATGTTTACTTAGAATTGACTCCAGGGGTAGACATTAACATATAAACTTGGATATTATGGTTTCAGAGCTGAATGCAAGTTTTGGAATCCTTTAACTGTAAAAATATGAATATAACAAATATTAGATGTATGCGAGGAGGAAAGGTGGAAAGAGCATAAGAATGATGAATTTTCTCATCTTGTCTTTAACGAATTAATCATTAAAACTAAATAAGTTTAAACGTGAATAATTACTTCAGTAAATTCTTTTAAAACACACACACAGTTTGTTCTTAAGTGTAGCGATACTGTTTTGGATTTAGAATCTCTCATGTTTCAAAAGTCACATTTTGTTATACATTTTCTTAAAAATACTTCTAACCGTATCTGGAATAAGACTATGTGTGGAGCTCATGCATATGAAGTCCTAAGAACAGCATCATGGAATTAAACACTCTAAGAGGTGTCAGCAATAACTGCTATTACTTTCATCATCATCATCATCTTCCTCATCACATTATTATTACAACCAGCTTATCACCTTGGAGAGTTAATTTTCTAGAAAAATATCAATTTCATCAAGATTGGAGAGCTAGATGAAGTAAGTGAATCTAAACTAGTAAAGATACAAAATTATTAGTCCCTCCAAAGGGCTTTAGTCAGCTCAATTGAATTTTTAAAGGAAAAGGTGTCTTATCACTTTGTGGTCCGCTCACATATTAGTACGTGTTTTTGTCACCAGTATCAGGTGGCCGCTCACGTATTAATACGTGTTCATCTAGTCTCTGGTTTTTCACGCCACGGATTTATTTGGAACTATTAGGAGTTATTTCTTTAATCGTACTCAGTCTAGAAGCTTTACACATTGTTTTGGTGAAAGTGTAAGGTGTTTTATGAGAGATATTACAGTTTTTTTTTAATATCCATTAGTTCAGGAATTGTGTGTGTTTTATTGACATGCGGTGGCACAGAAAATGGCCAGCTCCAAGGGCTGGTAAATTTAAAGGGCACTGGCACACAAAGTGTTAAGAATAGTTCCCAACATTTGAAAATTACTGAAGGTAATCTAGTTGATTTTATGAAATTATCATAAGCTGCTCGCCAAATCTAAAAACAACAATGATATAAAACAAATGTTTTACTAGTTCCTTTTACAAGTAAAGTTGTAAAATGTTCATAAATCATGTGTATTCGTGTGTAAAGTCTTTGAGTCTTCACCACAGAATAGAGGTAATTCTAGGAATAGTCTTACTATGAAGAAATCCACTGATAGAAAATGATACTAGATCTATTGAAATGACACTAGATCATTTCCTCATCTCAACAGACATTACTGTTTTCTTACAACTTTTTTAGACTCACTGTGATCAAAACTTTTAGAGAAGCTGCTTCCTGAATACTATAAAGACAATATATCTTGATTCAAGAACTAACACAGAGCTAAATATTAGAGCTGGAGCCATTCGACTTAAAGGGAGGAAATAGGAAAGGCTTATATTGGACTCTGTTAGGAACATCACTTTACAAGATACGGGGTGGAGGAATGCCATTTGGGTATCTCTTGGAACTTACGCTCTAAACTAAAATGATGCTGCTGCCTATCTTGTAGATTAATATAAAGATGATGGAGGAGTGTGAAGCAAACTCATAGACAATGAAGCAATCAGAACCAGGTTAGACTGCACAATAAGCAAGAGTTTTGTCACTTAATGGCACCAGAGAATGATATATACTCCTAGAATTGTTATTTGTGATATGTAGGAAAAAAATGAAAAAAATCCTTTGAAATTTAACTGAAGCCTTTTTATACTCTCTTGAGCAAGTATCTTTTACTAGGTAAAGAGATGATAGATCAACAGATAGACAATAGTTGAAAGATGGCTATTAAATTTATGACTACAAGGTGACAATCAGTGTCACAACATAATTCGGCATACCAGCATAATTGGTGTACTCTGAGAGTACACCAAGCAGCCCACAGCAACAGTGTGAGGTGGAGCCTGGCAACAAGGAATGCTGAAGCAAGAATCACCAGAAGGGGGCGCCAATAGGAGGCGTTAGCAGCGCTGGAGTACACAGGGAAAATTTGGTTCACCAAGTGAACACCACTGGTGCCCTGTTTGGGGCCTCCTGCCTGTCCAGGGAAGCCCCCAGCCGGGCCCCAGGGCAGGGTTCAAGTAGAACTCTATTATGAGTTCAATTAATGTTAGCTGATTGGTATCTTCACAAGGCGCTGGTAGAACTCAATTGTGGACTGTTTTAACTTTAGCTCTGTAACTGTTATTACACATGGTGCTCAAGTGGACCTCCGTTAAGCTTAGTTCATTACAGCTATTCCACACAGTTCTCCTGTAAAATTCAATTGTGAACTCAGTACCGTGAGCTCTGTTATAGTTATTACAGGTTTTTCTCACTTAGAACTCAGTTGTTAGCTTTTTAACTTCAGCTCATTACTTGTTATGTGGTGCTCACGTAGAACTCAGCTATGAGCTATATTAATGTCAGCTTTTTATACTCATTCCACAGGGTTCTAGTGTAGAAAATTATGAGTTGTATTAAATTCATCTCACAGTTATTACACTAGTTGCTCACGTAGAACTCAATTGTGAGCTCAGTTAGTCAGCTATGTTATAATTATTATAAAAGTTCTTGTAGCACTCAGTTGTGAGTTATATTAATGCAGCTCTTTTATAATTACTACACATGTTCCTGACCTAGAACCCAAGCGTGAGCTAGCTAATGTCACCTGTTAGAGTTATTACACGTGGAACTCAGCTCTGTTGTAATGACAATAGTGCTTATATAAAACTCAATTGTGAGCTCAGTTAACATCAGCTCTTTAGTTATTCCACATGGTGCTCATGTAGAAAATGTGAGCTGTATTATTTTCAGCTCTTATCGTTCTGGCATTAGTTGTTCACATAGAACTCACTTGTGAGCTCAGTTAATGCTAATGCTGTTACTGTTACTACACAAGGTTGCCATGTAGAATTCAATTGTGAGCCGTGTTACTATCAGCTGTTATAGTTACTACACATGTTGCACTTGCAGAAATCAATTCTGACCGCAAAGTCAGCTCTGTTATCGTTATTACACAAGGTGTTCAGACAATCCTTCCTTACTAAGCATCTTTGTTCTTAAGCACTTATTGTCATAAAAATGTTGTTGTGAACGTTCATCCTTTGTGGGAGCCTCTCTGGGAGGACACTAATGGTCAAGAGAGTGTTGGACATTGTGGAGTTGGCAGTGTAGCGGAGGAGGAAAACCTGGACATAAATGCTTATCATAATCTGAGGGCTGTAATAGCAGGTGTGTATTGGCTGATGGGAGACAGCAGGGGAGGCAGGTGAGAATCAAGAGCACTCAGTGACATTTAAAGTAAATTTGGATGATGTGGGGGCAGGAAACTTGCAACTCATTATTCATTCCATGACTGTTCCCAGTGCTTAGAACATCTCCCAGCATGGTGGGGACCTCAGAAAACTCACTGCTGGTGGGATGACTTGTCTGCTGGCTAGAGAATTTGGAAGGGGTCTGAAGGGTCAAACAGCTCCCATCCTGACCTTGGGTATCTTGGTGAGGAGTGGACACCCTAGTCGTCTGTCTTGGGTCTAGGAAAAGGGCCAAGGGGCCTCACTTGGGACCTCCATGAGCCCCCTCCTCCTAGAGGCATTCAGGGGCAGGTTGCTGTTCATGGGGGTGCATTCCTCCACCCCCCCTCCCCGGACCAACACTCTCTCCGCCTGGCAGAGGCTGCTGGGGAGGAGAAGGAGATCGGGGGAAGCAGCCTTTGGCCATGTGTCCACTCCCCGCTGCCAGGGCCATCACCAGGACTCTGTCTGGTGCTAGTGTCTGCTACTCTCCTGATGGCTTATTTGGTACGCTCCAGTGGAAAAGACAAGAATGGGAATGTGAACACTTGGCTTCACACACAATTTCGAAGTTTGAAATGTGTGTTTGAAAATGGTGTTGTTACTGCTCCTGTGAGGAGGGATATGAATTGGGTGTTGGGAGCCTGGACTAGTGGCTGGTTGATGGGGGAATTGGAGACTTTCAATTACAGACGGTTTCCTTGTCTGTAAAATTGAGGAGATGAAAAGTTCATTTTTACTGAATTGCTTTAGCCAGACTGCAGGAATAGACACAGCACACTCAGGGATCCAACAAGTTAGGAGAATTTATTTCTATGGCATCTTCCCTCCACTCGCCAGAGGTGTCTCGCGGCAGCCAGCGTCAGGAGAGCCTCATTCTTCCATCTTCTGTGGGAGGAAAGAAATTTGGGACCCAGGAAATGAATCACAGTGAAGGTACGCAGAGCGTCATTGTCAAGTGGAGCTGCTAGAAAAGCTGAACCTCACAAAAATATTATGGCATGGCATTCTCTCCCCTCACATTATTAAAAAAAAAAATCAGCAGTTGGGCCTCCCTGGTGGCTCAACGGGTTAAGTGCAGCACTATGAAACTATCCAGAGCCACTGCAGCACAAGTTCGATCCTCGGCCAGGGAGCTAACCCACATGGCGCAGCAGACCTCTCCTGCCTCGCCTGCTGCTCCCCTCAGCAGTGTATTTCAGTAGATCCGCCTGTTCTACTCCCTACTCTGTCTCTGGTGAATCCTCTCACCCCCCACAACCCTGGCCCGCACCCCAGCTTGTATGCATAAATAAATAAATCTTAAAAAAAAAAATTTGTTCACTTTAAAAAAAAATCAGCAGTTGAGCCCTGGAGATGGACCTGGAGCAGGGCCTCTGGGGAGTGCCTGTCACAACAGGAAGGTCAGCGACATAATGTCTCCCCATGTTCCTCAGTCTTCCTCCTCCTGGGGGCCTGGCTAGGATAGTGGCTCCCAAGTGCACCACCAGCAGCAGGAAGAGGCCCCAGCACCACCCTCTGAGCTCGGCCTGGGTGCACCCATGGCCCTGGGTCCTGGGGCCCAGGGTAAGATTCCACACCATGTGCTCTTACCTGGCCCCCAACATCTCGGCTCTTGGCCCGAAGCTTGTTGACCTGGGACTCGGCAATGTCTGCCCTCTCCTCAGCCTCCTCCAGCTCGTGCTGGACCCTCCGGCACCGGGACAGCTGTGTGCTGGCCTGCTCTTCCTGAGTGGAAGGTGAGGGGAGTGAGGTTCAGGGAGCACCTTACCCTGGCTAGAGGCTCCACATCCTTGAATCCTAAGGAGCTGGGGAGCCAGGAGAGCTTGGAAAACACTAGTAAGGCTCTGTGGGGGTGAGGGTAACATGCTCCCAGCTTCTGACTAGGTCACCTAGGACTCCTGTATGTTCTCCCGCACCCTCCTCCATGCTGTCTCTCCCATTGGAGGCCTTTAGACGAGATCTAAGTCCTGTGCCCTCCCAAGGCTCCTGGAAGTGTCAAAGACTAATGGACAAACCCTGTGTCTGAGCCCAGAATCCTCTGCCCCTGGCCAGGTCATTGTAAGGACCTCTTTGGAGATGACCTCTGATGAAGGAGATCTCTTGGTGAAGGTCTTGGTGACCTTGGATGAAGGTCTCTTGGTGACATTCATTTCTGGATGACCTCTGAAGGTCCTCTGATGAAGGGTTTCCAGCCCAGCTCTGCTGCAAATGTACTAAAGCTGTGGACACAAGTCTCCAGTCCCCCCAAGTTCAGCCAGATCAGATCTGCTTCCCTGAGGCCAGGACTGAGCTGCCGGCCTTCCGCTCAGGGAGAAAAAGCGAGGAGAAAGCCATATGCTTTGTACTTCATTGAAGACAGGGTCCTCCAAAATTTGTTCCTTAGAACACTACTCCTGTGGGATGCTCTGCATATCATGAAAAGGGGAAATTCTACCTTTCAGAATACCTCTTCCACTTAAAAGATTCAATTATGAATTTCCTACAAAGATCTGAGAAATCCTTGAAGTAAAGAGATAAGTTCAACTTCATTTCACCCAGAGATTCCCCAACTCTTTATTTTCTAAACAAGAAAAAGTGTTCCCTCCCCCACCACCCTACTCAGTTTCTGCTGTTAACATCCCTCGGGCCTGGTGACCCCCAAAGGCACTTAGGGAGATACTGGTTTCAGCCCATTCCATTTCTTCCTTGTTGGTTTCACCTGTTTGCTCAAGGGCAGCCAGGGTAGAATGGAGCAGTGGGAGTTAGGGAGGACCACGGAGGGTCGGCGCTGGGGACTAGGGAGGTGGGGTGTGTGGGGATGATGTGAATTAGGAGGCGGTGTCCAAGGGAGGGCCGGTGGGTGAGCCCAGTGGTGAGAGAGTGGGTAAAGTGGGGCCAAGGATGGGAGGATGGACTAAGATGCTCTGAGGGGGGCGGAGGAAGCCAGGAAGGCTGGGGGAGGATAAGGTAAGGTTGCTGAGGCAGAGGGAAGGGTTGGAGCGTGCTGGGCCGTGTGGGGAGCGGCAAGAAGGGAAGAGGAGGGGGGAGGGGCAGGCACGCCAATGTTTAGCACCTGCAAACTCAGGCCTCAGGCTCTGGAAACAGGAATGGACTCTGGCTCAGGGCTAGGGATCCTCCAAGCTGGTGTGGGCCCCAGGTGTTCCCAGGGACCTTCCATACTTACCGCCTCCTCGGCCTGCCTCTTGTAAGCCTTCACTTTGGCCTGCAACTTGTCCACCAGGTCCTGGAGCCTGATGATATTCTTGCGGTCCTCCTCAGCCTGCAAACAGCATCTGTGTTAGGACCCCAAATTCATTGCTGCTTCTGATGGGATCTGATCCTCAGAGCATTTGCTGAGGTTTTTGAGACCTCTACCTGGTAAGTCATTTCCTTGACCTTGCGTTCATATTTGTGGGCCCCCTTCAGGGCCTCCGCTCCCCTCTTCTGCTCGGCGTCCAGCTCATTTTCCAACTCCCGTACCTGGGCATGGCAACAAGAACACAGAATTCAAGTCAGATCTCCCAGGCTTCTCTCATGCACTTGTATGCCAGCCATTGTAAAGTGAACTCAAGATCTTCTAATCATATTTTGCATAGGTGTCTCCTCCTAAGCCTCAGAAATCCCATTTTACTCATAAGCCACCACTAGTCCATGCGATGGCTTTGTGCAAATTAAAATAAGAGGGTCTTTTAGGGCAGAGGGCAGCCAGGTGCACACAGTGTGGCTACTGAGACAGGCTTTGCCAAAGATGCCCCTTTTCCTGGGCCTGTGCAGCTTGGTAAGGGCTGTGCCTCGTGAAACTGCACCCCTGTTTGGGGTGGCCCCGACTTCAGCCCAGGAAGGCAACAGGGTCATAGAGTGCATGGGTCCAGGAATCCTTACAGATGTGTTCAAGCTCCAGGCTAATGGGCCCAAGCAAGTCAGCTGCCATCATTGGGGATGAGTGTCTCTGTACTTAGGACGGAGGTTTTAACTCCTGCCCTGCCTACCTCAAATGTGGCCATCGAATCAGAAAATGTGAAGCACTTCTTTGAATGATAGAGTGGCACACAGGAGGTGTTAATTTCATCACTGCGCCTACCTCTTCCTAAATCTTGAGGAGAGAGGATAGTCACCGAGGATGCTGGTCACCAACTGTGGCCCCAGCTCCACAGTGCAGAGGACCCAAGAAGTGGGGGTGGCAGCCAGTTGCTGGGATTCCCAGAGGTCAGAGACAGGGGTGGCTCTGGACTTCAGACCCATTGAAATCTACCAGAGGCTCCCTGTTTAGGCCAGCCCTCTCCCATTTCTGGGTCCCAGGAAACGGTCTTCATCAGGTTCTACAAAACATCTGTTGCCCTGGGGATTCTCTCTAGATCTGTATAAAGTTTATGGAACTAAGATGACTGAGCAACTGGGAATTGTGGGACAGCCTGGATACCTTACTATGTGGGGAGTCAGAAAGCTCTGACTCAGGGCTCCCTGCCAACCCAGGAATCAAATGATCCCTGAAGGTGGCAGGAGATCCAATCCCTCCCTGGAGGGAAGGATGGGTGGGAAAGACAGTTCTAAGCTTATTTTAATGGAATGGGGCTGGGAGTAATTAAAAATAAACATTTAAAGAACTGGTCGGCGGGCGGGGGGGAATATCTAACTTCTTGGGTATTTACTTCTGCCACTCATGTGTCTATGGCCTTGTATTTTTTAGCTAAAAATTCCTTTCACATTTAAAGAGCCAAGGTGCTGGTGACCACATCCCCAGAGGTTGGCAGAATGAATGAGCACATTTGGAGGCTTTCCTGCTGGGAGAAGCTGTTTCTTCTCTTTTCCTGTGCTCACCCTTCATTTTCTCACTCCTGGGACAACGCCCTTGCTTAACTCTTCTCCAAAATATCAGCTGGTAATGGAGCCCATTTTAAAAGCAAATGAAAAACCATCACAGGTGTGAAGAGAAGCAAGGGACACTGGGAACAAAGGAAACCACCAGCAAAGAAACCAACAGCTATTAAATATATACTCCAGATAAAGAATAAGAAGACTGTCCTGTGTGGGCATCAGACTTTTCTGGAAGAAGCTCTGATCAACTGATTGCCCACCATTTAGGATGGAGTAAGAAACAAACAAGAGGGGGCCTTCCTGGTGGTGCAGCGGTTAAGCGCTGCACTGTGGAGCTGTTGGCAGCAGCGATGGAGTTCGACACCCAGCCAGGGAGATTCCCACATGGCGCAGCAGACCTCTCCTGCCTCGCCCACTGCTCCGTCAGCAGTGTATGTCAGTCGTTCATGCTCCCCGCTCTGTCTCTGGTGAACCCTCTCGCTGTCCCACACCTCTGGCCTGTACCCCAGCTTGTATGCATAAATAAATAAATCTTTAATAAACAAAGAAACAAACAAGAACTGCAGATTGTGTTCAGAGATTAAGAAGTCTGGAAAAGGAAGGAGACCCAGGAATGAGAGATGAAGGGCGACTACAGATTTTACATAGGATGGACTATTGTTGTTCAAAGTAGCGTTTGGTCCAAAAGGTAAATTATACCAAAATGTTTAACTTTATGATTGTGAAGAACATTTCTCCATTTATGTAGAGAAGAATCTATGTCATTGTGCTAGATACTGAAGCATAAGCATCATAAAGTAATGTTTGTGGGTGTTGGGACCAATGAAAGAGAAAGGTAAGAAATTTGGCTCACAGGGAGTTGTGCCAGCACAGCTAACCCTTGAAGTAGTCAGGGGCTAGACGGATTGACACCCCCACCTCCACCCAAAGAGCTGAAAATCCATGAATAGAGTTGACCCTTTTTATCCTTGGATTCAGTTCACTAACATTCACAAGTGTTTGAATTCATGAATGAAGAACCAAGGATAAAACCTGTGAAGTTCAAACCCATGTTGGTCAAGGACCAACTATAGTCTTCAAACTCAATTTGCAATCTCCTCCATTAGTGGCCACTTTCCCGTCACCTAATTTTTCACATTGCGGTTCTGCCCGAGGCACATGAACCTAATATCACTGTGAGAATGAGAGTCCTTTCAAGTTACTGTACCCGCGTCTCCAGTTTCTGGATCTGCTTCTTCCCGCCCTTCAGGGCCAGCTGCTCAGCCTCGTCCAGACGGAGCTGCAGGTCCTTCACCGTCTGCTCCAGGTTCTTCTTCATCCGCTCCAGGTGGGCGCTGGTGTCCTGCTCCTTCTTTAGCTCCTCGGCCATCATGGCCGCCTGGTCAAGTTCACAGGGTATGTCAGTGGGTCATTCACCTAGCCCAGTCAGAACATGCAGAAGCTGTTAAGGTTGGCGCTGTGCATGCTGTTCTGCCTCTATCCCTCTGCCATGGCTGAGGTACACTTTCCACATTGCCCTGCTGAGCCCCCGTCTCATCCTGTCTCTCAGTTTGCCATGCTCTCACTGAGAAGCCCCTTTCCCAAGACATCATCACTGAAAAGAAAGAATAGTGCTCACATCTGTAATGGCCTTCTTGGCCTTTTCTTCTGCATTTTTGGACTCCTGGATAGAGCTCTCCACCTCTGCCTGGCACTGGGCTATGTCAACTTCTAGTTTCTTCTTAGTATTTATCAGACTTGTGTTCTAACAAGAAAATTAGATACCAGGATGTAGCTTATATTTTGATACTTCAAACAATTGGAAGGGAGGGAGTAGATAGAGATGTAAATCATGACCATGTTCTCTCTCTTATTTTTGACATGGATGATGTGTTAGATACTCTTTGTTCTTGACTAAAGTCCTGAAAGAGCCTAGTCACTGTATGTAAGAAATAAGCAAATGGTAAAAGTAGAATTTCAAATATTTGAGGAGGGATAGATTATTTGATGAAAGGTGTTAGAACAAGAAAATGATTGATAGTCATAACTCAAAAGGAAAATTATTCTAATGATCAAAATAGACCATAAATTAAATTGTAAGGATGATGACAAATGGGAAAATATTTGCAATGTGTATTACTGAAAAAATATTTCTTTTCTTAGTATATATCCCTTTCCTTAACATATAAATTAAAAAAAAGGAAAAAAAAGTACAAATAGGTAAAACACAGCAGAAAAAAATACAGATGGCCAACAAATATGACAAGATGTTTCAATTCATTAGTAATCAGAGAAATAGGAATTAAAAATTGAGATTTTTTTTGGACAGTAAAATTGATGAAGATGAAATAATAGCTGGGATCTTTGAGAATTTATAGAAAAGAGTTGTATGTATTTCCACTGGAAAGAAAAACTAGAACAACCTTGTTAAAGATCAGTTTACCATATATTAAAAACGTCTTCACTGTGTTTGTTGATTGTGACATTTTACTGCTAGGAATACCTTTGCTGCTGGAAATATTAAGGAAATAGTAACAAATGGACAAAGATTAGTTGTGAAGAAGTATATCATAGCAATCTTTCTAATAGTAAAAATTTTTACTGGGAACAATCTAAAATATTACTCATGAGGGCTGATGAAATAAAAGTGTCATAATACATGGATATAATGGACTATTTTTGTTATTAAAAATTTGTTGTAGAAGATTATTTAAAGATAAATATATTCATTGATAAAACAGTAAGTTGCAGAATGATCACATTTTCATAAAAATATGATATTTATGTTCATTGACAAGGACCTAAAATAAATGTTCTTATAATGTTCACAAATTGGTTAGTATTTCTCTCCTATTATTTTGCTGGTATTCTCAATTTTTCTATAGTAAGGATTTAAACAGTTTCATAAAAATATTTTCAAAGAGAATTCTAATTGTCTCTAAGTTTGTGGCTTAAATATTGCTTGCTCTGTCAAACCATCTCTAGCCCCATTATGTAATAATTCATCTTTTCTTTGTTCTGCTTTCCTACAACGTGATCTTTTCAGAGCAAGGAAAACAGAAATCGGTCCATCTTGAGTGACAGTTATTGCAGTAACTAAGTTTAATGGAACTTGGTCTTGATGGGCAGTCTCGGGGTGTGTGTCTTTCCGTTCCATGGGTGTAGGGAAAATGGAGTGGCTCCAGCTCTTTCTCGCCTCCTGCCGCTAGCCACTATGCTAACCACCTGCAGCCTTGCACTCCTCCTAGGTTGTGGATGCCCAGGGCCAAGAAGTGTGGGTGTGGGGCACGTGTGCCTATGGCTATGAACTCCTGGGCTCCAGGAGCATGGGGTGTGCACATATGTAAATACAAACATCTGGGCTGAGCAGAGGGGTCAAAGTGGCTCCTCAGCTCTAGTGTTCAAGGCTGTGGTGTCGCTCGGAGGCCAGTGGTTTCAGTTGCTGTCTCGCTGCCTGCTGGTCTGTCCCTTGAGTCAGCATTAAAGGCCTGTCAGATATACTGAAGGCTCCAAAATGTATTTCTCATCTGTGAGAATTGCCTGGGACAGTTGGACAACAATGGGGTTCTCTGTTCCCAGGGTGGGTGGGCCCTGAGTGAGGGGGGATGGGCACACCTGGGTATGCAGCAGCTGCACACGGTCACTGGCATCCAGCAGCTCCTGCTCTGACAGCCGGCGGGTCCTCTCTGTCTGCTCCAGGGCCACCTTCATCTCCTCCAGCTCCTCCAGCAGCAGGCCATTCCTGCGCTCCATGATGGCCAGCTGCTCCTTGAGGTCCTCATTGCTTTGCAGGGTGTCGTCCAGGTGCAGCTGGGTGTCCTTGGAGGAAAGCCAGAAGTGAAGCGCAGGGCAGGGCTCAGGGCAGGCCAAGCGCCCAGCCAGGTCCTCCAGAGGCCGTGCCTCACCTTGAGCTGGCCCTGGACTGTGCGCAGGTGTTTCTGGGTCTCTGCCACTTGGCGGTTGGAATGGCCCAGCTGAATCTCCATCTCGTTGAGATCTCCCTCCATCTTCTTCTTCAGCCTCAGGGCATCATTGCGGCTCCGGATCTCAGCTTCCAGCACGCTCTGTGTGGCTTCTGCTGCCCGCTGGCTGTTTCTTTTTAACTGCTCTATTTCTTCATCCTTCTCAATGACCCTGCGGTCCAGCTCAGATTTTACCTGGCTTAACTCTAGCTGGATACGCAAAATCTTGCTCTCTTCATGTTCCAAGGAACCCTGAGAAAAACAAAGGAGTAACTGGGAGTGCCACGGACAGCTGTCATCTTGAATGGCTGTTTTCATCCCCATTATGATAAGATGAATATTATTGTACCCATTTTACAGATGAGCAGAACAATACTCAAAGAAGTCAAATAATTTGCTCCCATAGATCTTAACTGGTAATGACATAGAAGTAAAACTTTGTATATGTTACCAGTGAACAATCTTATGTCTTGAGAGGATGAAAGCATCTTTTTTGAATTGATAAAAATTTTATTGTCTATTTTAAAGTGACCATAAATCAGCAGCCAGCCCATTCTCTACAGTGACAGAGCCATTGAGCTCCTATTACCCTGCATTTTGCACACCTCAACAGCCCACCCTGGCCACAACGGGTGATTACAGCAAGATACTGCACTATTTTGACTATATAGAACACCAACAACCATGTGTGACTGTTAATACTCAGAGGTTCTGAGTCCATTCTCAGGACGTTTGGCAATTGGTTTCTTAATTCCCAAAAGGAAAACATCGAGGACATAAAGGTGGTAAAGAACGTCTTTACGATGTGAGACTATGATGCAAATATGATGGCCTAAATGACACACAGGAGATGAAGCAGAGAGCACTGCTATTTCCGGTGCTTTCTGTATGTTTTTCCTGCTGGAGCCTCAGGGCCTCCCAGCTGGCAGAGGCCCCAAGACCGGGTGTCTAAATCCCACTCCCTTCAGGGTTCTGTTCTCCTGTGTTTCCATGTCACCCCCCGCCCCCCAACACTTGCCTCCACCTCTTCCAGGGCAGCCTGGAGGTCTGACTTTTCTTGTTCCACCTGCTTCTTGGTCTTTTCCACTTCCTGAAGATTCTTGCCAGATTCTGCAATCTGCTCAGTTAAGTCAGAAATCTCTTCTGCAAAGGACAAGCTCTATTTAGGCTGTTTCAGCAGGTTCCAGTTGACAGCATGGGTATTTATTTGCCAGGCCATTTACATATGGAGGATTCATTCATGACATTTACATAGGAGAGGATACAGTGAAGCCTTTCAGGGGTGTGCTGGCAAGACACAGTTGTGTTGCTCCACCTGAACTATGCAGGGTGAGGAGTGACATAACACTGTATAATCCTCAAACTTCACAAAGTATAAAAAAAAAGCACAGAGAAAACCAGAGAAGGAAATTGTGGAGAAAATGCACTGAATCACATAGTCATTTGGAACCAGAAGGGACTTAGAGGGCATTGGGTCTGGTGTTATTTTGTCGGTCAGGAGCCTGAGGTCCCAATGGAGTAAGTGGTGCGCCCAAGGACACAAAACCACACAGAGACAGAATGTCTGGAGGGTCTTGTTCTCTCACAGAGCAGTGAGTCTAATGACCCGTGGTGCCCTCCGTTCTCAAGAATAAGACATCAGGACTGTTTGGGCCTTGGGGTAAACCAAATAAATGTGATGCCTTTGTGGGGCAGTGGAAGGGAGGAGGCATTCAGAGGCAGATGTGGCCATGTGGGGAATGGGAGATGGGAGAGTATACACGCCTGGGGTGGGGGGGAGAGCTTACCTTGCAAATTTTTATTCTCCCGTCTAAGCGTCTCGAGCTGCTCCACCACCTCCTCATAGGCGTTCCGCATCCTGAAGATTTCAGTACTAAGTGACCTGGACTCCTTCTGAGCAGCTTCCAGCTCAGCCTGACTCTCATCCAGCTTTTGCTTCCACTCTGCAAGGACCTAGGAGATGACAAGGGGACATGTGAGAACAGAAATGGCTGGGGGACTTGGAGGGGTCCATGTAAACAAGGGCTGTCAACATCGCCAAGGTGGACCTGTCCTTCCTTAGGGACCAAAGAAAGAGAATGTGTCTCTGTCTTGGTCACAGTTCCAAACTGATCTCTTTACAGGTGATCTGCTATGTTCTTAAAGATATATGCCTCAAAGTCATCTGAATTAGCTTTAACTAAGACTAGTCACAAACATAAAGACACCCAAAATTCTCAAGCCTCCCACTGGGACTTGAGACCCTAAATGAGGCCTCCCAGAATGTGTTAAAGCAGTTACTTTCATCCCTGATTCTGTCAAACATTTGGGGGAAGACCTTATCGAAATTCCTCTGCTTCTTGTCCAGACTGGCACAGGCTGTGTTAGCCCGCTCCAAATCCAGCATCAGGTCATCCACCTCTCCCTGAAGTCTCTGCTTGGTTTTCTCCAAGGAAGCACACTTGGAACTCACAGCCTCTGTGTTTTCCTCTGCATCCTGGAGCCTCTGGGCCAGTTTTTTCCTAAGAGAAAAAGTCAAAGGTGGACTATTTAGAAGTAACTGTCCATCCCACTGGAAGAGAAATGAATGGTCCATACAGAATAGGACAGCACTGAGACATAGAGTTTGGTGGATAGAATGGAGAGGACCTAAGTAACACCTGAAGAATTCCAAAACACTCGGTGGCAAAGCAGGTCACCAAGGGGACCGGGTGGACTGGACAGGTTTCCCAGGGGAAGGACAGAGAAACCTCTCTGAATGCACAAGAAAACCCAAAGGCTTGGGAGGAAGAGAGATTCCCTGAGGTGGGAAGAATTTTGTCCCTTTACTTGTGTCTAAGGTCGCCTCTCCTGCTGTAAGCCTGTAGCCCGTACTTGGCCTCCTCCAGCTCCTCGGTGCGCTGGATGGCGTCCGTCTCATACTTGGTCCTCCACTGGGCGACCTCGCTGTTGGCCTTGGACATTGCCCTCTGCAGCTCAGCCTTGGCTTCCTGCTCCTCCTCATACTGTTCCCTTAGCAGGTCACAGTCGTGGCGGGAGGACTGCAGGGCGTGGGCCAGCGCGCTCTTGGCCTGAGGAAGTACAGTTGGTGACAGATGGCAGAAACATTTGACCATTTTCCAAATTAAGATATTTTCATCTAAACGGGCATTTCCCATCTTAAACCACTTCCATGCTGCCTTCACAAGCTTTGCAGGGATGAGTGTATCACCTGTTACATTAACTTTTTAAAAGTTGATTTTTATTGTATTTATACAAAAATACAGTTACTTTAAAAATTATATTTTTTAGTGAGAATACACAGAGATGGAAGTTGAGCCTTTGCAGTGATGGGAGGTGATACTCTTGGTTAGGAAAGGGGAGTTTGCCAGGTCAGCAGGAGGGGGACAGAGGAAGCCAAAGGATGGAGCACCCTAGCAGAGTTTCCTAGCTCTGAAGAAGGAGATCCAATGCCAAGATCTTCTAACCTCAAACAGCAGGTTCCTACTAGATTACAAGGCGGAGAGGAAAGCATCAGACTTCATGATGCAGCATTGCTCCAACCAGCTTCCAGGCTTTTGGGGGGTCTGTCTGACTCTGCTCTGCCAAAAGGGGGAGTCTTTACCTTGGTTTCTTCTTCCAGTTGCCTCTTAAGCTCCTCCAGCTGTTGGGTGAGGGCCTGCTTGCTTTTGGTTAGCTGTGAAACCAGAGACTCCTTCTCTTCCACCTGGTGGCTCAGCTCCCCTAGGTAACAGAAGGGCCCCATGTCAGTGTGGCTGACGCCCCCGCTGCCCCACGGCCCAGCTGGACCCCAAGACCCCGCCCAGCCTTACCATTTTGGGTCTGTAGTCTTGCCTTCTGCATGCTCAGATCATGGATTAGCTGTGTCTGTTGATCATCCTTGGCTTTGATTTCATTAAATTGGTCTTCCACACTCCGGCACATTCTTTCCATGTTACTCTTAAAACAAAGTGGACATGAATGGGAAAAATGGATTCCTGGTGTCCTGAACTAAACTGGACAGTTAGATAGTTCAGCTTCTTGTTGGGATAATAAAAATATAGAACACAGGGCCTGCCTGGTGGCGCAGTGGTTGAGCGCTGAGTGGCGGAGCTGATGGCAGCAGCGACGCGAGTTCAACGCCCAGCCGGAGAGATTCCCACATGGCACGGCGGACCTCTCGGCCTCGCCCGCTCTCCCCTCAGCAGTGTATTTCCGGCGATCTGCCTGTTCTGCTCCCCACTCTGTCTCTGGTCAACCCTCTCGCCGCCCACACCTCTGGCCTGTACCCCAGCTTGTATGCATAAATAAATAAATCTTTTTTAAAAAATAATTTTAAAATATATAGAATACAGAAAAGCCAGTTTAAAATGAAAAATATCAAATGGTTTCACTTACAGGTGGGATATAGGGAAACTGAACAAAGGGTCAGGAAAAATACAAAGCTTGCAGGCGAACCATGGATTTAAGGCATCCAGCAGCGGAGGGGGAGGGAAGGGGCAGAGCAGGGGAGAGAAGAGCATGCAGGACTATGGTGATGGTCACGGGTACTGTGGTGGTAGGAAAATTAAAAGGACTACACCTGAGGGGAGAAATCAAATATTGTACAAAGATGAACAATGATGGAAGAAAATGAAATAAATAAATAAATAAATAATCACGATCATTTCAGATTAGCTTTATTTTGGTTTGTGATTGTTACTTAATCACCGGTAGCTTAGAGAATCCACTTTTGATAGATAAGTGCTTAAGGATTGGTAAACAAACCTTTGAGAAGTGTTTGTAATATAAGTAACTCTATTGCCATGTGAATAATAATGTGCAAGCAATAACTTCAGGGACAGTGTCAAGCCTTTCATTTATCTATACAAAAGGTTCCCTACAGTGGAGGTGGCATGGAGGTATTTGTCTCCCTAGCCTCTAGATGGATTGTGTTTTTATGAAGTTTGTTTAAAAAACCTCATTATGTTGTAGCCCTTCCATCCTCCTCCACCTCATATAACATAAAACAAATATATCAAACTTTTTTCCCCTTAAGATGTGAAACAAGAGATGCAGCAGAAAAGGCAAGAATATTAGATTCCAAGGAGGTTCTCCAAAAGTATAGAATATCTTTGAGAAGATCACCCAAGACATGAAAGAATTAAATCTGGGACAGTTGAAAAAGGGTGGTATCTCACTAGGAGAAAAATAAAAGGATACAGCAGCTTTAAAAATAAGAGGTGGTAGGGCCTCCCTGGTGCAAAGGGTTAAATCTCAGCCTATGAAGCTATCAGCAGCCACTGTAGCATGAGTTCGATCCCGGCCAGGCAGCTGACCCACATGCACTTTCGCTGCTCCCCTCAGCAGTGTGTTTCAGCAATCTGCCTGTTCTGCTCCCCACTCTGTCTCTGATGAACCCTATCATCCCCTCACACCTCTGGCCTGCACCCCAGCTCTTGTATGCATAAATAAATAAATCTTTAAAAAAAAGAGGTAGTAGTAAGCGCTTCTTCCACTGGATTTAAAAATTGATAACAGAGAGCATGAAGCAATGATGGAGATAGAGCTTGTTGGCAGGGGCTGGTTTGAGGCATAGCAAGCATGTGAGGCTGATGCTGGAACTTTTTCTAATTCACTCAACCTTGCAACGTGGCTGGGCTTTCTTCCAGGGCAGAAAGGAGAGGGCCGGAGAGAGAGAGTGTCTATCCATACAGACACAACTTCTTAGAGGAAGGAAAAAGCCAAGACAGGCAGAAAAGGGGAAAACAGGAAAAAGAGAAAGGCCTTAGGATTTGAGGAGTCACAGACTAAGAAGGAAGAAGAAACCAAAAAAAGCACAGGCAGGGTGAGCTCAGACCCTAAACGTGGATAGCAAAAGGCTTCATCAAGACCCACTTAATTCTCTGAACCATGTTTTATTTCTTTCCCCACGGACATCCTGACCTTCTGGGCAACACTCATTATACAAACCCATAGCCTCACATCTGGGGTTAGCACTTCTTGCTGCCTCACCAAAAACTCCAAGTACAGCTATGAGCACTGCAGATGGAGGGTAACTTTTTCAATGTGGGAGCACTTTGCCTTTGCTCTGAAGTTCTATACAGAGGCCAGTTCTCCACAAAGTTGGTGAACTTTAAGCTTCAGGGTTCTCACTTGCATGGGCCCCACGAGAAAAAAGCTGTAGAAGGTGCCAGACAGGGAAGGGAAGCCAATGACAAACAGAATATATTTCTGGAAAATGGCCTAAACTGGTCTCAGAAGGAAGGGACCTGAGTTTCCAAGGTGCCAGTATTTTGTGACTTGTATTTCTTATCCTAAATAAATATTTACTTTCATACTTAACACTGTATTCACAATTTCATATGCATTTCCTTAAAGAATCCCTCCCTTCCCAAGTTTTATATGCTTTAGGCGCCTCCCAAGGCTAAGAAGGACCAGCGAAGTCATTCAGTGTAATCCATTCACAGATTCAGTTCTAGAAAATGCCAGGTAGAAAGCTTTCTCAATGACTCTGGAAGGATTAGAAACCTAACGTAGCATTTCATTAGATCAAGCGCGAATGATTCGAATGAATTTGGGGAGTTGGGAGCAAACAGAAGAGGGTTTCAGCTTAGGATATGTAGTGTTTGGGGGCCTGAGTTGCACATGTGCGCTGGGAGTCTGGGTATGGCTGTCTCGCATTTGCCAGTAGAGAAGGCTCAGGTACCTTTGACTTGGAAACAGACTCAATGTTGCTGACCATGTCATCGATCTCCATCTTCAGCTCACTCTTCTCCTTCTCCAGCTTCTGCTTGACCCTCTGCAGGTTGTCGATCTGCTCCCCTAGCTCGGCCACGCTGTCCGCGTGCTTCTTCCGCAGGGCGGCGGTAGTGGCTTCATGCTGCAGTGTGGCCTCCTCCAGGTCTCTGCGCAGCTTCTGGAACTCAGCCTCCCTCTTCTTGTTCATCTCAATCTGGGCTGAAGTTGCCCCACTGGCTTCTTCCAGCCGCTCGCTGATCTCCTCCAGTTCCCCGGAGAGGTCAGAGCGCTGCTTCTCTGCTTTGGCCCTGGAGGCCCGCTCTGCCTCGATTTCCTCCTCCAGCTCCTCAGTGCGGGCCTGCAAGGGGGGCTGTGTGAGGCAGTTTGTAGGGGCAGCAGCACCTACACAATGTACATCAATAGGGGAATGGCCAGATCAACCAGGGGAATGGCCAGATCAGCCACACTTCAGAAGTCCAAAAGCCTCTCCGTGGCCCTGTCTACCATGGACAGCTCTGCAGAGGCGCTAGCTATGAGGAAGGACCGAGTTGCAGAATGTCTCAGTAGGAGAATATTTACGCTAAAAAACATAAAGAATATAAATTGTTCCTATTCCTTTACATCCTGAATGTATATATTTTTCATGCACATATTTTTATGTCTTGCTCCTTATATTTTTATGTGTACACATATACATATGTATAATGTGTCTGTCTCTACATCTGTTTGTATCTATCAGTATTTGTAGCCTTATTGTTGCTACTTTAATTATTTTCAAGGAAATCTATGTGCTGCTTCAAAAATTGCTGCTTCAAAAATTAAAATACTAACTGCAAAATAAAGGGAAGGGCAGGGTATTCTCTCCAGCTACAAGGGGAGCGTGGCAAGCATTTAATGAACAGAGGAAGAACAAGTGGAGAGGGTCCTTGGGAAGGGGTTTTGCAGGGAAGGGCTGACCCTGTACCTGCAGTTCCTTAATCTTCTTCTGTAACTGCAAACTGTGGACTTGTTCGTCATCAATTTTGGTTTGTAGCTGACTGATTTCACACTCCTTCCTGCAAATAGGCAAATATTCTTTAATAACATGAAATACAAGCATTTTCAAGGGGAGAATTGGCTTTTGGGCTTAAACACAATGGTGAAAAATGAAATACTCACTTCTTCAATTTCTCCTCAACTTGCTGCTTGTCGTTTTCTAGATCCATAATGGATTCCTGGGACATTTTCAGTTCTCCTTCTAACTTCCTTTTCACTCTCTCCAGGTCAGTCCGGAGTTTCTTCTCCTGCTCTAAGCTGCCCTCAAGCTGGAAAGACACGGGTGGAAAGTTTGAGGCCCCGCTGGGAACTTGAACTTGCCCACTTCAGCCAGTGCAGTCACAGCTGTGCCTGTGGCTTCCTTGGGCTCCCTTCCAGGGTGGGATGGCACACCTCTGGCCCTGGAAGGAACAAGCGTCCCCTTTCTTCCTCCAGCAAAGGCTACTCTAGGAAGCTGGTCCCCTTGGGACATCTCCTGGTGGTTCTTTCAGTTGATTCCCACTTGGCCTGTCCAGAGTCATGTTCCCTGTAGAAATGTGGTGCATGTAGCATGTACCTGCCTGGTCAGGAACAAATGGGGTCTCTGTGATGCACCCACTGTGCCTGTGAAGGTCTAGATTGCACACCACTCCTCTGCTTACACCTTGCAACATGAGCAGATTTGGGCAAAGACTTAGTGTGCATGTGTGTGCACACGCATGTAAGTCCAGGGAAAGGGGTGTGGGGAAGGAGTTCACCTGCTCTGGCCTCAGGAAAATTAGAGGCATCTAGCAAAGTTCTAGCTTCAAGTATGCATGAAACCAGGAAATTTCAAACATGGCTCTTGTCTCAAGAAGAAAAATAATTTTCATGGCCACAAGTGGAACTCATGTTAGGGCAGGATTAGAGCTTTGGGAGTCCACAGGGCCTACAAAACTGGGTGCTGCCACTGCTGCTATTAGTAGCTAGTGTTTTACTGAATACTCTCCATGTGCTGAGTTTTCCATGGAAACCTTCTGAGATACAGCTGGTTGTATCTCTGTTTCACAAGGTGGAAACTGACACCCAATGAGGTTAAGTGTGGGCTTGTTAGTATTTCACACTCATTTGGAGCTTAACTCAGGGTTTCTGAGTCCAGAGTCTGAACACTTAACCCCTGTGTTCTATTTCGACCCTCTCTTGCCTTTGCTTCTACAAGCAATAAATGCAAAAGCATAATCGCGAAATAGTCTCACGTCATCTGTTTGCTGCTCCAACTTGACATTTATTTTTATTAGGCCATTGACTTTGTCTTCTTCCACTTGCAGGTCATCCAATGTTTGTTGATGGGCATCCTGCAGAGATTTCTTCTCTTTGTTCAGTTTGGAAATATTTTCTTCAAGCACTGTCATTTCTTCAGAAAGATTCTTTACCTAGGAGAATATAAACACCAATCAAATATTCAAACTGTCCAACCAGAAGATTCCAGCAGGGGTTATCTTTTTCTTTTCCATTCTCTTTCCTGGCCATTGCTTCTTTGTCCCCCTCTCCTCATCTTATTGTGTTGGTTGTGTCATCCTGAATTGGCAGTCTGTCAGTTAGTTATCTTCCTCACTCATCTATCACAGTTTCTCATATCACCACATTAGGATTATTCCTTAAATAAGGCTTTATTTCTTACAAGGAAGATATAAATGAGAATATGTTACCTCTGGAGAGTAACACATAAATTTGTATTTACTCAAAATATAGCCATGGGGACCTGTCTATTTGTTTGGCTGGTTGGGATTTATAATGAGGCAGGATAGAGAAGAAGCATGAAATGACACATAAGAAAGTCCAGAATAAGAGTCCTATGTTATTAGAAGCAGGACAAAGGCACCAAAGATGGAGTTTTAAGGCATTAAATTAAACTGTTTCCCACATGACACTCTTCCAAGTCAGAGGTTGCTACTTCCTGATTCAGGGACTGAATCCAACTACGGACATGTTTTCTTTAGTGCACTTAAGAGCTTATAGTTTTTAAATACGTTACAAATATTGAGAAAAAAAGAGATTTCACATAAAATTAGATATCTGGCTTCTCAACATAAAATCAGAAGCTCTGGCAATCCTGCATTTACTTCCCACCTGGCAACTCTTGGCTGTAGCTGCATCATGGCTGCCACCTGTAGATAGGGCAAGTACTCTCCAGTTTGTCATAGTCTCTATCCCTCCCTATTGTCTCTCTCCACTGCTCCCCATTATCCATCCAACATAGACTCTGTGTCATTCTACCCGCCAACCTCATCCCTTTTTCTACCTTACTGGCAACCATTACATGAAGATGCATCCTGAATTGTGTTTTCCATTTATTTTTTTGTAAAATGTATATCAGCTTGTATGTGTGTGTGTAATTTCAGTCTACATCAATGGTGTCATGCTGTGTCTTTCATTTTCTTCTCTCCCATCAGCATGAGGTTGTCTATGTCCATCTTTCTGCCCTGCGTGCAGAAGCCTATTGCTCCTGAGGGCTCTGTGGTATAATCTGTGGTGCCTCCTCCACCCCTCACCTCTCCAACCCCCCAGCGTGGACTCTGATGCTGTCTCCAGCGTCATGTCTCCTCATGGCACAAGGAAGAATTGGTCTATATACCCTTGCTCTATACAGCCAGGAGCAGAAATAATAGGGCTCCTACCCTCACCTGTCTCCTCAAAGACAGGGAGTAAGGGTCCTCTAAGACACTGCAGTGGATCCCTTGGGCGTGCCCACCTTGTTCTCGGTGGCGTGCTTCTCCTTTTCCACTTTCGTCAAGGTCAGCTCCAGGTCATCAATGTCTCTTTTGAGAGAGGAGCATTTATCTTCCAGGTTCCTCTTCTTGGCAACCAGTTCAGAATTCATTTCTTCCTCCTCTTCCAATCTCTCGTTTAGTTCCTTAACTTTGGCTTCCAACTGAATCTTGCTTTTGATGAGGCCCTCACACCGCTCCTCAGCATCCATCAGGTTTTCTGTTTCCTGGGGAAAAAAAAAAGGTCATTAAAGGTTTGATCAGTATCTTGAAAAACCCTGGAAGGAAAGGACTTTGCTCTCCAAAAGTCTATCATCAAAACCTAAGCCAAGGAATGGGTCATGGGCTCACACCTGTGTATACTGAGCACACACACATGTCATGCATAATTATTTTTTAACCATCAAGGGCATCATCCATCTAATAGAATTCACCTAAGATAATTTCATACAAAGGAGTTAATGCATTTCATGAAGCCTCTGCAAATTTGCCAAATTTGGACATCTGGACAGCTCACTCTTCTGTCATTAGTTAAAAAATGACTCAACTACTTTATTACCAGCTAACTTATTGCCAAAACATGGCTACCTCTTAACTCTCAATAGAAATGTGCTGCTTGTGTCTTCACAGCCCTGCCTCCTGGACCTATAGGACAGAAAATTCAAAATAGACAAAAATAAGTAATTCTTTCTCTCTATACATATAATTATATATGGTAATTATATATATGGAATTACATATATATGTGTGTTTGTATACATATACATATACATATGTATACATATATCTCCCAGAAGACTCAATAGTGTAATGAGTCTCTTAGACAGGCCAAGATAGGCTAATTATGTTCTTAAACTTAACTGATCTACATTTTTCATACAAGAGCATTGTAAGAGCTGGACAGACATTTCATTATTACAAGGTAATAATGAAAAGAGATTGACAATAATAACATCAGTATTTACTGAACCGATGCTATATGCCAGACATTTTACATTTGTGAACCTATCTGATTCCCCCAACAACTCTGTGAAGAAGGTACTATTATTAAACCCATTTTATAAATGAAGAAACAAGCTACACAAAGAGTAAGTAATTTGCTTGAGGTCACACAGCTATCAAGTGGAGGAACCGGGACATACAACCTGAGACCTGGTTATAAAATTTGTTCTCTTCCAGCTGAAACTGCTCTTACAAACTACACTGCAGTGATTGGGAAAGCAAAAAAGGGAAGGGAAAATATTTTGTGTGTAAGGCAAAAGGTAAAAGTATTTCTCATACAAGTAAGAGTTTATTAAAAAGAGTAAATGCTATAAGCTTTTACTCTGAAATTAGGGGAGTATAGTGTCAGATGTATGTGTGCGTATATGGTATCGTTTTTCACATTTCTTTGATTAAAAATACATACCTTTAAAGTATTTTTAGTATAATCATTATATTGAAAATCACCTACAGAAAATTACTTTTTCTGCTTTGAATGAAGCATTGAATTTTAGTGATTTACTTTTACTTACATAATTTTTAAAAGACATGGTGTGGTGCATTTCTGATAGCTTTTTATTGTGACGAAAAACACATGTCCCTCTTGCCCAGAGAAAATGATTTACCTCATTGTGGAAGACACAGAAATCAGTAGGATCAGAAATTCTTGCACCCATGTTTGCTTCCCCTGAGCCACGGCCAGGCCCTCCTCTTACTGACAGCAATGTGCTGCAATACTCATTCCACCACTAGGTGGCATCACTGACTCTTGAATGAATTCGATGGGGCTCCAAGGTTGCTAGTCCTTTTCTGTTCTCAGGAGGAAGATACTTACAGATTGAACCTGCAACTGGAGGTCATTCTTTTCCTGCAGCAGGGTCACCATTTTCTCCTCCAATTCCTTCCGGCGAGCCTCAGATCTAGCCAGTTCTTCCTTGGCCCTCTCGAAGTCTTCCTTCATGGTGGCGATTTCCTTCTCAGCCTCTGCACTCTTCAGCAGGGGCTTGATTTTGAAGTACAGATTCATCCAGGGCCAGTGTTTGACGTTCATAAAAGAGCGGATGTTGTACTGGATGAGGAAGATGGAGTCCCTGTACATCCATTAAGATGGGATTAATGAACCACTGCACCTCCAGTCTCCACCCTTCCTTGCCCATAGGGACCCGAGACCCCATTCCTAGCTAGGTGGGAAGGAAGTATAGCGAAGTCTTGCTGATCCTCTGGACTCCAGAGTAGGTTCTGAAAGTGAGGCGCAGAGGAAATAGAATGGGCAAAGGTCCAGAGGTTGTTGGGGCACAGTATACTCAGGTTGAAAAACGAAGTCCCCACTCCTTGCCCAGCAGGCAGGTTTGGGAAGCTTGAATAGATAACAGAATTGATAAAGTTGCCTTGGAGGGAGGGTCAGAAAAATCAGCCCAGCTCCAGGAATGCTGAAGCAGAGACCAGGACATGTTTCTGTGTCAAAGGCCAGGACCTGTGACCAGATATC
Source organism: Scalopus aquaticus (assembly GCA_004024925.1). Classification (NCBI taxonomy): domain Eukaryota; kingdom Metazoa; phylum Chordata; class Mammalia; order Eulipotyphla; family Talpidae; genus Scalopus; species Scalopus aquaticus. The sequence continues at coordinate 74,078 of PVIJ01006075.1, forward strand.
CCAGCCCATAACTGGTGCAAACCCTCCCCCCCCCCCCAACTCTGCTCCTGGCCTCTGAAGAAGCAGCATCTAGCAGCCAACCTCTAAAATGAAGCTGAAGAGCTTCATGGTGACTGCGCAGCTGCATCTGCTCCCAGTCCGGCCACTGCTACCAGCAGAACAGAGTGCCAGAGGCCTCAGGGCTGGTGCTTCAAAGGGCTGTTTTGTTCTTGGTGCCAGAGACAACTCAGAGCCATTAACAAGGTGTATCTGATGGTCCAGCACCATCTCCCAGTGCTGCTGCCTCCATTGCTGTCTGGTCCAGTGGCCAGTGCTGTCCATGCTGACTTTCAGACTCTTGCTGGGGCTACTGGGGTGTCATCTCAAGGGCGCCGCCTGTGAGCACCTCCAGCTGCAGAGAGTTGCGCCCTGGCCTGCTGCTTGCTAGCGTGCCACGAGCTCCAGGCCCTTGTTGGCAGGACCATGTCATTTTGAACGAGTTACCTTTTATTTCAGACTTTTGGACACCATGGACACTATCTGGGGTGAGATAGCCAGCCACCTGTGGTCTTAGAAACTGTTCCCCTGTTTGTTAAATAAACCCCATTTTTGTTCCCTGAGCCCATGTGGTCTTGCAATGGTGCACACGGGTGAAATCCCACAGACAGTGACCTGTCCTCTACCTGGCCACTGTCCTTTGACCTGCAATACCCCTGTGTCATTATCTGTGAGCTCCTGGAGGGCAGAGCTCATTTCTGGAATCCACGCCAAGCAGAGTCTCCAGGCCAGGATCACCGCTTGGGAAGCGCTGGTTAGAAGGCAGGGGGACGTGGAGGTGAGGGTGCGCCTTACCTCCTCTCCGTCATCTTCTTAAACTCTATCCGCATCAGGTATCCACGGCACATGGCCTGCGTGCGTGTCATCAGGGTCACCAGCTTCTCGTCCCTCATTTCCTCCAAAAGTCCCAGAAGCCCAGCTTTGAAAAACACCTGCATTTAAGGAGAGACGAGCCTATTTCATCCTCGGCAGGCATTTAACCCGGGCCCCGCAAGGTTGTTTCTGCCCAACCCACACCCTCCACCTTCAGAGCTCTGGAGCAGGACCCACACCATCTGGCCCTCATGGCTGCATTTTCAGAGTGTCACCGACCTAGTAACCATAAATTCTGTTCATCTTTGCTCTGGTCCCATTTATCTATTCTTTCAGATATTTTTTTTGCCCCTGCCTTGTTTGTCTCTATGTAGACAAAACCGCAGAAAATGAGTTGAGACCAAGGTTGAGGTAGAAGGAAGTTAAGCCACAATCTCACTACTGTGAAAGCATCCCACCAGAGCCTAGATGGAGTCTGTCAAGACCAACTTGGAAGTTAAAGGGGCATGCAATTCCTGGAAAACCCTGCCTATTTCTCTGCAATTGTGCTGACAGCAGAGCCCTTAGCCTCTCCCACTCCTCAGTAAATGCCCACATAAGACCCTGCTTCTCTCAGTTAGGGAGAAGGTCTTTAGATCCTGAGCTCCCTTCTCCACTCCTTAGAAAACACACAAACCCTCTGCTACTTTACCCCAATTTGAATGTCTTTCCCAGGCTTGCACAGTAGGGGATGGCCAGAAGAACTCAATTGGTTCCTATCGAGAGGCTCTGGTGTGTGCAGTGGCTCCCCCTCTTCCAAGATATATTCCATCCACCTACATGGACTGATTCTGATAGAGCTCACATATACAAGGCAAAGAAGAGTTCAGAAATTAACTGTGGTGTGTGACTGTGGCCAGGTTAGGAGAGATTCAGACATTCCTGCCTTCCTCGCCTCTTCCCTCTGTGTAGTAAGACCAGTCCCACCTCAGGTCCCCTCTACCTACCCAGCAGAGCTTCCTCAGTCCCGTAATCTCCTCAGGAACGAGGATACCCTTGGGGGCAGCAGGAGCTTTTCTGGAGGGGATATTCCCCACTCCAGCCTGGCCCTTTCTGGAACCAGAGTTTGGAGCCAGACGAGGATGGAGGCCGGCCTTACTCATGTTCCTGAGGCCTCCAGCCAGCCTCTTGCCTTCTGGCAGCCTCCATCTCCCCTGCTATCCCAATAATCCCATGAGGTAAGTACCACTTTTATCACCTAAGGTTAGTGAGTGAAATGTGTGTAGAGAGCTGTTGTACATGCACAATTAATGGCAGACATTTTTACTGGTTAAGGTTGTTCCCCTCAGTCCCTCACTGTCCCTGGAATTCTTTCTTTGTTCTCTTGTCTGTGGGGGTGGAGAAGTGTCCCACCTTGGTGTCTCTCACCTTGGTGTGGCCAAATCTGAACTGCTCTCGGTCCACATCAATGGAGTTCAGAAGCTTCTCGGAGGCATTTTTACTATCAATGAACTGTCCTTCGGGGATGGCGCTGGCATTGAGAATCCGGTACCTAAGGAGGAGAGGAGGTGGTTCAGTTCCGAGCCTGCTCAGAGCTGTAAGAGAGGAGGGAACTCCCCTCCAAGAGTTCCCATGCCTATGGCCAGACCTTCTAGAACCTTCTCCTGATCCAGTCTTCCTTAAGAGGAAATAGAATATTTTACACCTAGTCTGGCAGAGGGAGGAATCTAGGGGTTGATCCTAGGAAAGTGGGCTACGGCAGTGAGGAAAGGTAATAAAAGGAATCCCAGCTAAGTGCATGGTTAGAATTTTGCTTTTGGAGGAAATGGTTTTTAATCTGATTTTAAAGAGCCTTGAAATCAGCTGTGACCTGCAAGCCACTGGTCCTCTTCCATCTGGACAAGGTCTGGACTATGGATCCAATGGCAATTGGGAGGAGAAAGCTGATCTAAAGCAGTGGGTCTCAACTGAGAGCAATTTGTCCCCAGGAGATATTTGACAATGTCCAGAGATATTTTTATTTGTCCCAGCTTGAGAGGGTAGGGCTTGCTAATAGAAACTTTAGGAAGAGAACAGAGGTGCTCTTAAAAGCATACAACAGGCAGGACAGTCCCTGCAACAAGGGATGACCCTGACCTCAAATGCCCATCATGTCCTCCTGTCCAGAGTCCAGCCAGGCGACGGCCTCCTGGGGGCTGACCTTGGAACACTTTGGGATGGCCACACTCCCTGTGGGCAAATGATCATCCTCCCTACCCCAGCAAATGACAAAGCTCATGGAAACCATGGAAGGTTTGTGAGCTCACCACGCACTCAGCTCAGGAGTGCCTCTGGGGAATAGAGCAGGAGCCCTCAAAAGGGGACAGATGCCAGGACAAGCTGACCTACCGCTGCTTGAAGTCTGCATAGAGGATTCGGCTGGGGAATCCTTTCCTGCAAATCCGGATGCCCTCGAGGACCCCGTTACAGCGCAGTTGGTGCATGACCAAGTAGTGGTCCATCACTCCTGGGAGAGAATGCCCCAGGGCTGGTCAGTGGTTTCTCATTTGTTTTGTTGTTGTTGTTTGGTTTTTGATGGTCTAGCTACAAAGAGATGCTCCAACATACCCAAACTTTGAGTGGAAAGATTTTTGGGAAAAGCTTTAAGATAAGGTACCTAGGGTGACCAGAACCTGCCTATAGCCTCACTGTAGAAATGATCTCAACCTCTTGGAGAGACTCTAGCATCCCAAAACCATAAGAATCCAACCCTACTCATGGCCCTTGACTCTGTAACTAGGCTCCAGGAAGGGCTGAGTGAGTATGGAGTGGGTTTTGAGCTTCGCTTTAGGTAGCTTGAGATACCTCCCTGCTTCTACTCAAGGATGGGGATGTAAAATCAAGTTATATCTTTTGTAGGAGCAAAGAGAGAAGAAGGTAGGTGTGGAGGGGTGGCATACAGGGTAGCCATATGTTGACTGTTGAGCTCCTGTTCTGAGAGGCAAAGGGAGCAACACAGATTGAATAGAGGCAGGATGTTCAATCCTGGACTGCAAGTCCAGCACTGGGGCAGAGCAACTTGAGGATGAGTGAGTTACCTGGTAGCCACAGAGCTATGTGACAGTTTGTTCTCTGTGACAAATGAGCCTGAAATATAGTTATAATCTAAGAATATTTGTGAACCTGGGTTTGGGGGACAGTTAAAGCTTTACTGCACTACAGTGTTCTGTATCTATATCTGTATCTCTCTCTCTATATATATATGCACCATGTATGGTTGAGCCATGCAAATATGTGCTCAACATATTTGCATAAATTCACATTACATGTATCTGATCCTCAATTTTCTCATCTATAGGATGGAGATAATGATAGTTATCTGGCAGAGAACAGTTGTAAGCAATGGCGATAATATCACAAAATGACTGCATCCTGTAGGAGGCGCGGGCTTGTCATTGATGTTGGTTTTATTATGAAGTGCCTAAGAGGGTTGCAAAAGCCAGTGGTGCTTTACAGGGGAAAGGGGGTCACAGACCCAATTAAGAACCTTATGAAAACAATAGACAGGTGCTATGCATGTATATTGAATATTCTGGATAGGATTTCCTAGTAGGGGTGTCATAAAATATAGGAAACCCCATTCAGTTTAAATTTCAGATAAATAATGAAGACTCTTTCAGTAAGCCTGTCCCACATGTTACAATACTCATACTAATAAATTTTTATCATTTATCTGAAATTCAAATTTAACTGGGCATCTGGCATTTTCATTTGCTGAATCTGGCACTGCTATTTCATAGAGTACTTTGAGAAGTGATAAAAACTATAACCCTTTCCTCAGGGAAATGTGCATTTGCGCGCATGTGTGCATGCAAGCACAATTGTGCATATGTTTCAGGGAGAGCTGTTCTGATCAATTCCTACTCACCAGGAGTCTTGGTTTCATTGGGAATCAGACATCGAACAAAATGAGGGTGAGTACTCCTTAAGTTGGTCATCAATTTGTTTAAATTCTCCTGGGACATAAACAGAACAAGCACATTTCCTTTAGCAAATGCTAGTTCACTGGGCAGAAAATCAACCAAAAGTGAGAGGCCGAAACACGAACCCTGAACACAGCTGATACCGTCTGGAAGGAGGAGCCCTTCTTCTTCCCGCCCTTCTTGCTTCCACCAGAGTCACCTGGAGACACAGGGGGCTGTCAGATGTAAATGAGGACACATGGGGGCTCCCCCTCTTGCTCCAGTTTTATTGAGATAAAATTGACACATAATGTTGTATAAGTTTAAGATATCCAATATATTGATTTGACTGATAGAGGTAGGTATAGTGAAGTGATTGCAATAAGTCTAGTTAATAGCTACCATCTTCTAGAGTTACAACTTTTTTTCCTTGTGATGGCAACTTTTAAGATCTATTCTCTTAGCAACTTTCAAATACATGATATGGCATTGTTAACTGGTTGTATATTAATCTAAGGACTTATTTCATAACTGAAAATTGTACCTCTACATCCATTTCCCCAATCTCTGACAATCACCAATCTGTTCTTTGTGATATGAGCTTTTTAAATTTTTTAGATTCCACATAAAGTGAGATTACGCAACATTTGTTTTTCTCTCTCACTTATTTCATTTAAGCATAATGGCCTCAAGTCCCATCCATGTTATTGCAAATAGCAGAATTTTCTTTTTTTTTTATGACTAAATAATATCTCACTCATCTATTATCTATCATCTATCTACCTATCTATCTATCTATCTATCTATCTATCCATCTATCTATCTACACATGTCACATTTTCTTGGTTCATTCACCTGTTAAGGGACACTTAGGTTGTTTCCATGTCTTGGCTATTATGAATAATGCTCTGTGTACATGGGGGTGCAGATCACTGTCTGACATAGTGTTTTCATTTCCTGTGGCTGTAGTCATAGAATAGAATTGTTAGGTCATGTGCTAGTTCTATTTTTAATTTTATGAGGAGTCTCTATACTGTTTTCCATAGTCACTGTACAAGTTTAGATTCCCATCAGCGTGCACAAGCGTTTCCTTTTCTCAGTGGTGGCTTTCTGAAACACCACCTCCCTGCCCTGAAGTGGAAATTCTGATTTTCTTTTGACATAAGAGGGCTGAAGATTATTTTGCTTGTTCTGTTTCTTGTGTCCTTTTAAACATGTCTCTATACTACTCAGATTTGGGAACATACCTTTATGGGCTGATGGAAAAAGGTATGTTGGGGGGGCACCTGTGGGCAACATTTAACTGAGATCATAACTTAGACTCTCAGTATCAAAGGAGAATCTTTCCCTTTAGAAATCAGAAATGAAACCCAACTGAACAGTTGGCAAGATTGAGACAACCCTTTTAATGACTGCAGTTTCTGTCCTGCCTTTACCTCCTGTTATACTTGAGTCCCTGTTTATTTTGTAATAAGGAAGCAACTGGAAATAACACAGATCATGTTTCTCTTGAATATTCTACAATTTTTTTTTTTTTTTTTTTGCCTAAAAGAAATAACCCAACTTAATTCGGAATCAGTGATATTGGGTCTACTTTATCTGACTGGCTCAATTTCTGGTATATAATCAAGGTTCAGTCTTGAAGGAAACATCTTGTCTCATTCTCCACCCCACCCTCACCTCCCTCCGCCTCTCCCTTCAACTTCCTTTTCCCCAGGTTCTAATGTGAAGGAGGGTTTGGGTAACAGGAGGAGAGGTAGGAAAGTCACTTCCTCAGATCCACACCCATGTCTTATATTTGATCTCTTGGTGTTGTCGCTGAGGGAGATTACGCAATACAGTTATAGATGTGTCCTGATTAGATTCAAAGATGATGCGCATTCAAGTTTAAACTTGTATACATTTTTGATATTCTACTGCCCAGAATACACTAGACATTGATTTTTAAAATGATCCCCATATAGAATGAATGTGAGCATATAATTTCAAATTAAAACACTAATTTGTTAAATTTATGTATTTAAGACAGTCCATAATTTTTAAATCCTATTTGGTAATTGTATTTACATACATACACACATACATACATATATGAGCACCTTTAACACATGATGCAGCTATTTTGGGGAACAGTCTGGAAGTTCCTCAAAAGTTAAACATAGAGTAACCATAAGGCTCAGCAATTCTAGTTTTAGGTATATACCCAAGAGACTTGAGAACATATGTCCATATACTATGAATATATGTTTATAGTAGCATTATTTACAAGAGCCAAAAAGTGACAATCCAAATGTCCATCCACTGATGAGTAGAATGACAAAATTTGTAATATTCATACAATGGAATATTACTCAACCAGAAAAAAAGATGTGGAAGTACTGTTCCATGCTACAGCATAGACAAACCTTGAAAATATTATGCTAACTGAAGGAAGTCAGACACAAAAGACCATACAGTGGATGGTTGCATTTACATGGAATGTCTAGAATAAGCAAATCTACAGAGAAGCAGATTAATAGTTGCCAGGGGCCAGGGAAGGAGGTAATGGGAAGTGAGTACTAGTGGGTTACAAGGTCAATGGAAAAATGTTCTTGCAGTAAATAGCAGAGGTGGTTGCACAACTCTGTAAACATACTAAAAACTACTGAATTATTTAAAGGGTGAATTTTATGGTGAATAAATTACACCTCCATTAAAAAACTTAGAGAATGTGGTATTGGCTACCTTCTCTACTGAAAGACCCTATTTACCTGCACAGAACTCAATTTCCTAAGGAAGAGGAAGAATAAGAGAGAAAAACTGGAGAGCAGAGACAAAGTAATGAAGCTCAACCTGCAGTTCATGTTTGACTATTGGCTCTTTATGAGCAGCATTAGATAATGAGTAATTACACAAAGCTTTGGGGTGGAGGGAAGAACAGACTCTCACCTGCTTCTGCACCAGCATAGTTGGAAAAAAGGAAAGACAGCAGCTTCAGTGAAGACTTCTGGTACAGCCCCACCACGGTCTCGTTCAGGGGGTCCTTGTTCTTGTCAAGCCAGCCAGCGATGTTGTAGTCCACAGTGCCGGCGTAGTGCACCAGCGAGAAGTGGGCCTCAGCCTTGCCTTTGGCAGGCTTGGGCTTCTGGAAGTTGTTGGACTTGCCCAGGTGCTGGTCATACAGCTTGTTCTTGAAGGAGGTGTCTGTGGCCTTGGGGAACATACACTCCTCTTCCAGGATGGAGAAGATGCCCATAGGCTAAGTAGGAAAACAGATGAATTCTTAAAATTTAACAGAACCTTCCAATGACTCCATTGTTTGCAGGAACCAAAGACAGCAGTGCCGTTGCTCTGTTACTAGGAACAGGGGGATGTAAATACTGTGAGGCTCTTGGCTTCATTGTTCTGAGGACAGAACAGCACTAGATATATAGTATATGTTGAATGAAATTTGTTGAACAAAAGAACACGGGATAAAATTATGCATAGATACCTTATATACTTATTTCAACATGATGGGTGTTCAAATGTTATGGAATTCCCTTTTAAAAAGTTAATGTTACCTGCTGTTTTCATAGTAATATTCCTCCTAAGACTATTGCACTATGGTCCCTCTTTCTCTGGTCTTTGGACAAATCAGAGGCATGGAAATGACACCATCCCGCCTTGCACTCCTGTTCCCAGACTTGGTGAAAAATGAGCCTTTGGATATTAACCACCCAGGCACCCCTTTAGGGTCTCATCAGATTCTGGGTGCTTACCAGACACTTTCTCACAAGGGGATTCTGCTATCTGAACACTTGCAGCCTGGAGGGTTGAGGATAGGGGAACAGATCTATTAGCAGGGAAGAGTTAGAGCATGGAGGTGATGGTCCTAACCAAGGAGGAGTCATCCCTGAGGAGCAGCCTTTCTCTACCTTCTCGATGAGCTCAATGCAGGCAGCCAGGTCCATCCCGAAGTCGATGAACTCCCACTCGATGCCTTCCTTCTTGTACTCCTCCTGCTCCAGCACGAACATGTGGTGGTTGAAAAACTGTTGCAGCTTCTCGTTGGTGAAGTTGATGCACAGCTGCTCCAGGCTGTTGAACTGGGTGTTTCAAATACCAAAGGTTTTGGGTGAGCTGGAAAAATCTCTTGGGGATTCAGCAAAGCAGACACAAAGCTGTCATTTCCCCAAACCACTCACATCGAAGATCTCAAAACCAGCGATGTCCAAGACCCCGATGAAGTACTGCCTGGGCTGCTTGGTGTCCAGCTGCTGGTTGATGCGGGTGACCATCCACAGGAACATCTTCTCATAGACGGCTTTGGCCAGAGCGCCCACCGAGTTGGTCACCTTGAAGAATTACCCATTCACCCCTCAAATTAATGTCTTTATAGTTGTATCAAGTTGAAACATCTGCAGTTGACTGAATGATGGTAAAAAAAAATGGCTGGAGATCAGCAATTTCACATTGCCTTATCTACTACTAAGTGTTTCTGGAGGTCTTTGCCCTGCTCGTGATCCCCTATTTCTGAGAACTGCCCCATTTGCAAAGATAGTTTTCTAACAACTGATTGTAAAATATGACACTAGCTCCTGGTCACACTTCGTAGTACAAGAGATGGACATTAGACCCTCTTTGGGTTAAATGGAGTATCTCTTCTGAGAACTTGGAATTGGGATCAAAGACACTGGCCTCAGTGTCAGGATGAGGCTGGACCCACAGAGATGTAAACTTGGGACCCATGGAGCAGCATTGACAGCATAGGTGCAGAAAATTTATTTGCCTACTGAGTGCACAACAATCAAGAGAGACGACGGCCCACGCAGCCCCAGAGAGGGAGCAGGAGAATGGCTGCTAGCTCTAGGGGTTCTTCAGGTCCCGGCTCCAGGCCCACATGGTACCCAATGGACACCCCTTGATTTCCATTCTTGAGTTATGCGAGGACTAAGCATAATTCTCCCTTAGGGCTGAAGCCAATTTCATTAGTATTTCCGATATTTTAAAGATGTCGGCTAAAATAGCAAAATACATCACTCAACTGGATTTGGAGCATTTTCATTACCTGCTGGACATTTTGTCCTTTAGTGACATATTCATTCCCAACCTTCACCCTTGGACAGCACAGACCTTTCAGCATTTCTGCAGAATTCAGACCCATCAGGTATCCAGCTTTGTCAGCCACTGAAGGAAGAAGAGATATGGCATCACACAAAAACAGCAGCTGCTAAGGTATCCAATCTGAGTCCTCCCAGAAATGTTTTCTGTAATTCTTTTGAATGAGTTATGTTCTTTCATACACCAACTCTGGACTTGTCCAGTGAAACCTCAATCCTATAGTCCAGGTTTACAAGAACTTTCAATTTACCTTTTTAGATGCAAACTGTGACCTACTGATTTTAATAGCATCAAAAAAAGATGTAATTGCACAGTGATATTAGAGTCTAATGATACAAGAAAGTGATATGTAAGAAAAGAAGGCAACATTTGGAGAATTAACATGTTGAGTGCCTACTTAATTTAAAACTTGACCCAGCCTTTAAGTGCTGGTCAAAAGCAGACAAATAGTGGCAATTTCATGTAGTTCATTGGAAGCTGAGTTGACTCTGGGATTCACCTGGCTACCTGAATGGAGCTCATTGAGAAGGTAGAGAAATGCTCCTCTCTGGGATAACTCTTCCTTGGTTAGGGATATCACCTCCTTGCTGGTTGGGGAAATGGATTAATAAGAATCCAGGGCAGAGTTTGGTAAGTCCTTAATAAGAGGCCAATGCTTGCTTTTCTCTTTGCTCACACTATTCTCTTCCTGCTCTGTCCCTTTAAGTGGAAGGTGCCATTACAATTCTAGTCACTTAGATTTGAAAGCTAGGGGTGATACATCCTTCTTTCTCAGCCCTGACATGCCTTTGTTCAGACAAGCACCAAGTTCTGCTCAGTTCATCTTCAAAATAGCTGACATTGCTACTGTTTCCAAGAGTTGTATAGTGGCAGAGAGCCTGGTTTCTAGAATCGATTATCTAGGTTAAACTTTGGTTTTGCTGCTGCTACATCTTTTTTGTTGTTGTTATAGATTCTATTTTTTAAAAGAGAAGGTGATAACTCTTTAATATATTTATATTAGGACTAGTCAAATGAGATCAAAAACTCTTAATTGATCATCTTATAGTAGACATTTATTAATGAATTTTATTTTTTCCCACACCATCCCTTGCATCATTCTGTCCCTTTCCCTCCCCCTCCCTCTTAACCTCAGAGGATGTTTGTTGATGTCAGAATGTTGTTGATGTCACTAGGTTTTGAAAGTGTTTCCTGTTGTCAAATTGTCTGCTGTGTGAATGTCCACTATTTGTTTTTATCATTCATGGTTTTGCTTCTTTCTGCCTCAGTTCTGCATTTGAGAACTGGGGGCCAATGACAACACCTAGGTTATTGGTTGTTTTGAAGCATGCCTGGTGTATAAGGAGCTCCCACAATGGTAACTTGGATTAGTCCCCATGGAAGTTTCTCCTTCCCCCTTTCCTAGGCTCTATCTGCTCTTCATCATAGAACACGTGGCAAGGGCTGGGAGAGAGCTTGAGACCCGGCCGTGGTATATAGCCATATAATCTACCCTGACGCACTCTTGCTCAGTCTGACTGCTTATAGGTTAATCCCAGTTTGTCACACATCCTTCCCTTGCTACTTGGGACATTAGTGACTTCTGGTGCCTACTATATATATTCTAAACCATTTATTCTGGCACTGAAGACCTTCCCAAAGGAGTATAGAGCAATCCCTTTTTAATTCTCCTCTCTTACAGGTCTACTAAGCAGATCCTCTACTGTAGCAAAAGTGGACCACTCTCTGCACCATCACATTCCTTCCTCTGCCCTTTTGTTCATTATGTTTCTTCTGCCTAGACTTCCCCTTCTCCACACCTTTCAGAATCCTTCCCATCCTTCGAAGTCCAAGTCCCATGCCACTCAGAAGTGTGTCTTGCTCAGAACACTTGGAGTTCTCTTCCTTCACTTAGCATGCAGCACAGGGACAGGCAGGACTCCAAGATGGCCCCCAAATTTGCCCCCAGATGTACATTCCCTGTGTAACCTGCCCCACTTGCGTGTGGATGGAACCTGTGAATGTGATGGGATATCACTCTTGAGAGCACAAGGTCCATCTCATTTGGCCCAGCCCACATATGAACACAGGTGGAGGTCAAACCCCGTCCCCTTTCCAGTCACCTTCGGTGCCATCTGGCTCTGCCTGCTCTTCACGCTGCTTCTGCTTGAACTTCATGTTCCCATAGTGCATCACGGCTCCTGTCAGCTTATAGATTCCAACTTTTTCCTCTGAGCTGAAGCCCAGGATGTCAATGGCATTCTGGCAATTAAAAAGCAAAACTGAACCTTAATGAAATAATCCAGGTAAAACATTTGTCTTAGCAACTAGCACTTATAAGAGCCCAATGCATTAGTAGTTGTTATTATAGTTATTATTAACCCTGAATAAACTCCTTAAAGCTGAAGGCCAGCAGCCTGGCAGGCCTGCTAAGGAGCTGGGTGTGTCACATGTGTCTCAGGTGGCAGGTAAGGAGGAATGCAGTGGCTGCCACAGAGCAGGGTTGGTTTTGCCTGCTTTACGCTTTTCTATCCATTCTAACTTTTCTTACAGAATCCTCTAGATGGTTTTGTAACCTGAAAATTTCTTTTAAAACCTTATACATGTAAGAATTTACTCTAAAATGCTAGAGAATGGAACTGAAGACCTGCTTTGGACAACTTCCTGAATTCCCATTTTGGCATCTTTTGAGGTGGAGCTCAGCGGGAGGCTGCAATCTGTAGGAATTCACTGAGCTCCTGGATCTAATCATTCAACTTCCCTAGATCCAGTTTTCTCAGTAGATCACCAAGGTGCCTCGAAGTGAATATATTCAATAGTTCTGTGCTTAAACAAACAAAATGCTTACATCTGTCGCCAATAGTTCTTCGCTGTCATCAATGCTGGCCACTGTGACCTCTCCTTGGCTCACGAAGGGGAAGTCAAAGGGATTGGTTGAAATCAGAAGCAGGTCTGTGAAGCATGAAGATCCTGTTAGCATCTCACTCTCACACACTCTATTATTATTAATATTTCCACCCCAGTATGACTGATTTGGAAGATGAGAACGCTCTCCTAAGAACTTACCAATTAATTCTGGCTTCTTGTTTGACATGATTTGGTAAAAAATATGATAACTTCTCTCACTGGATAGCTGAAAAGTCACTCTGGATTTTTCCAAGAGATCTAAGGCAATAAAAAATAATGTGATTTCAGGTTTGCAGGAGATGCCTTTGCGGTCAAATGCTAAGTTTCCAGGGAGTGTTTGGACTCACAGGTTTCAATGTCTGCAGACGCAAGCTTTCCCGTGGCTCCAAAATGAATCCGAATGAACTTCCCCTGTTCAATAGCAGGTTGACAAATACCAATTGTTTTATTTCTGTTGTATGTGCTTGGCCTCTATTAGGTGCTACCATGGATGATGGGCAGTGGAGGGTCAGGGAGGAAGTGGTGCCAGGAGTGGGAGAACTTCTCTCCTCTCTGCCTGGCATCCTGAATCCCCAAGCTGGGTTGACCAAGACTCAGGTAGCCCAGTGCCCTGGGCCCTGTTCCTACAGGTCAGGGGAAAACCTTGCTTTTGACTTTCTGGATTTTACCCTGCTCTCTTTTACCTGGAATCTCAAATTCTCTGTAAATCCTTTGAATTGACAACCTGATAGAGCTGTTCATCTGTCTTCTTTTTTGCTCCTGGGTGTTATTTCTGAGATTTCTAGCCACTATTTTCTTTACTGCTTACTACAGGCAAAACTAGCCCTAGATTCAGGCAGATCCCTACCTCCCAAAAGTCTCATTCAGGGTCTGTGTTGCCTCTCTCTGCCCTCAATTTTAGAGAGAAAGAGGTGAAATTGTGTGTGTGTGCATGTGTGGGTGTGCGTGCCTACTATCTGATTAACTGACCGCTACCACACTGTGAGCAAATTTAAGGGCAAAACATTGTCTTGCATGTTCACCCAGAGTCTGGACTGACAGTCAGTCAATTATATTCTCATTCTGAGGGAAGCCTAAGAAGAGTTAGTGAAGGGTCAGTAGAGCTATGTGTGAATTAAAAGCATTGGTTTTTAGGATTTTTAGATGTTAATGGAAGATGATGGAAGTCACCTTTAACCAGTAAATGTTTGGAGGGTGGAGGTGGGCAGAATAACCAGACTGATTGTGACTTGCAGGTCAAGACCAAGAGGAGAGGCCTTTGAACTCAATAAATGAGAGTAAATAGGGAGGGCCTGAAGGCATTGTCTTCCATGCTAGGCTGGTGCCTGGAGGACACAGTAACTAAAATGGTCCAAGTGTGTATACACATCTGTGTGACAGGCACTCAGATCCCCTTCAAGGGAGAGTTTAACTGTGTACCTGGGAAGACAGATGTGCACAAGGGCAATGCACAGAGGTCCAAGGCCAAGAAAGAAAGGTCATGGTCAGAGCCACTGTCTTACACCCGTCTCCTCCCTCATTAATGACCATTTTATCTTGGAGAAGTGACCATAAAATGCAAGGTTGTGATCATCCAGCTACTGAGAATTGTGAGTTCTGATGGATATTTTCAACTACAGGCATTCACAAGGGCTTCACCTCTGGGTGTTTGATATACTGGCCAGTGAAATTAAGTAGAGGGTTGGGTGATTATGGTTTTTTGCCTCTGTGGAATTAAGTGTCTCTTTAGCTGAGCTAACCTTCAGCAATTGTTGAAGGATGGACCATAGCTTTTAATATATTCCAGATCAACTTATTCTGAATTTTTGCACTCTTTTCCTTTCACTGGGTTTTTCTACTCCAATGCTTCATTCTTTGGAGGAGGTCAAACTGCTAATTTAACTCACACAAAGGTTTCTGTGGCTAATAAGCAATGGGTGTTGCTTGATGGACTTCTGTGTTTTAAAATGCTTCCACCTAGAGAGACCAGTTTTAGAATGAAGAGATTGCTCTCTACTTGTGGGATATGAATCCCTGTGACAGTGAGTATGTAGGGAGAACAGTTAAATCCTCCCTCTGCCAGGGAACAAACCAACATGTTTTTCGAAGTGTATTAGAATATCTCAGTTGGGTAGATTGACCTGAATTTTTGGGTGGTAAAATAAGGTCAGGTATACTAGTTTATGTGGCACTTTTTCATATCCAGCATTTGAGGAGTGGGTTCAGTTTTTGGGATTAGTTGGGAATTGGACTGGGCCTTACAAATCTTGAGGAGTTGTCATTCCTCACGGTCTTGGCATTTCCAAAGGCCTCTAGCAGCGGGTTGGCCTGGATGATTTGATCCTCCAGAGTTCCCTAATAATAAGCAATGGGAAAAGAGTGAAACCTTCTCTGAAGAAACCACTTCTGAAGAAACCATTGGTGACTTGAAAGTGTGGGTGCTTTGGGCAGGTTCTGAGGAGCGATGTCAACCAGCCCCAACTAGTGGCCAATGCAGACATGCAGAGGTACCCAAAGATCCATCCCATCCTATCTGAGGAGACTTCAACAATTCCTATCCTTGAAAAGATCATACTAGAAGAATAGCAAAGTCACTTTTGCTCATGCCAGACCCAGACTCCAAGCTAGAATATTACCCCTTTCATCTCAATTATTCCTAGACTGACTTTCTTTCTGGTAATGTTTCATTATGAGTCATGGATCCTTAGAACATATGCCTCTCTAACTGTATGCATGATGGCCCATCTAAAGTAGACATTTGGGTTCAGGAATAGAAATAGAACACGAACACTGAAAGTGACCTAAGAGATTACGTGGTAGAATCAGTGGTTCTCAAACATTTTTTAAGAAGCAAAAAAACATTTCATCAGAAATTTTTCTCAAGAGTCCACTTATAGAAAAAAGACTTTTTACCTCACTCCCCATCATAGCTTCTTCTTGGGCTCCAGAGTAGTTTGGAAACTAATGTGTAATTCATTGGTTCTCAAAGTGTGATCCCTGGACGAGCAGTGTGAAAATTGGGAACATGTTAGAAATGCGAAATATCAGGATTGTGGATGTGAGCTAGGAATTTGAATCAGAAATTCTGGGTCTGGGCCCCAGATATCAGTTCTTAATAAGCCCTCCTGGTGATCATGAGATGCACTCCAGTTTGAAGACCACTGGCCTAAACCATTCCTTTTCAGAGGAGGATGTGCTCCGTTGGCTTTTCCTGATGGAATCAGTGCTACAGCCTAAGTCCGCTTGGTAGAACAAATTCCTGTCTTGTTCTATCAACAACTATGGGGAAAGACCTTGAGATGTGTATCACTAATGAACACAGAGCCCTGGGTACACTTGGTATTCACCTAGTATTTAAGGTAGGTTTATGCCAGCAAGCCTCTGGATGTAAGGGGCTACTCACCTGCATTTTGCCAGGTTGCGGCTCCTTCTTTTTGTCCCCAGTAACTGCAATTGTTGCAAAATACTGGATGACACGCTTGGTGTTCACTGTCTTCCCAGCCCCAGATTCTCCACTGTCAATTTAAAAGTAATGAGATAAAGGAGAGTGGAAGGGGTGGATCTGACTTTAATTCATCATGGTGCAAACATGGACTACTCACGTGATGAGGATGGACTGGTTGTCTCGATCTAGAAATACAGAGGGAAGAAAACAAAATTAATAACAGGACTTAAGAATCAGTGAGAATTGATGGTTCAAATACATCAGTTTTAGTTCTGGCTTTGACATTAACTATTGATGACTTGGACATATCTAATCTTTCTGAGATAATTTGTGCAGATTTCCCAAATGGAAGATAGTAACACAGGCAGCTTCGGAGGCAGACAGTGTGAAAATTATTCATGTTCAAGATCTTTATACTTTAACTAAGATTTCCTAATTTCTCATTTTATTTTTATTTTTTTCCCTCTTTTTAATGAAGAAAGCAAGCCTCAGACTCAGAGCTTGTGAGAAGGCAATGCTTTTCATTAAGATGTGTGGACAATGACAGGCATCATTGCCTTTTTCTTCTCTCCTCTTACTTTCCTCTTGCGGAAATGATGATCGTCTTCCATTTACAGCAGTATTATGGGTTGAGCTATGTCCCTCTCCCCTCCCACCAAATTCGAATGTTGAAGTTCTAACCCCCAGTTCAGTGTGACCTTATTTTGGAAATAAGATCCTGGCAGATGTAATTAGTAGAGACAAGCTCTTAACTGGAGTAAGTGGCACCAAATCCAAAATAACTGAAATCTTTATGAAAAGGGGAAATTTGGAGTCGTTGCAACCAGGGGTAGCACCATGTGAAGATGAAGGTGGAGAACAAGCCAAGGAACACCAAAGATTGCCAACAAAGCACCAGAAGCTCAGAGAAAGAGGCATGGAAGAGATTCTGCCTCACAGTCCTTAGAAGGAGCCAGTGTGCCAACAGCATGAACTTGGAATTCTGGTCTCTGGAATTGTGAGATAATAAATTTCTGTTTTTTTAAGCCACCTAGTTTGTGGTGCTTTGCTATGACAAGCCAAGGAAACGAAAACAAATAGTGATATTCATTGTCCTTTTAAAACTAATGCAACATCAGTCACTTTAAAGGATTTATTAAGTATGCAAAAATGACCAGGGCTATGAATGTGAAATGGGAATGACTGAAGTTGGGGCAATAGCACACTAGATGATTTTAAGTGTCTTCAGATCTTAGATGCCTGCTTCTGCTTCTTATATCTGCACCAAGTCAGGTGAAAGTTGGAAGAGACAGAAGTGACAATAAGCATGATGGCGTGGTAGCATTCCCACATTTCTATTTCCTATGCCATTCTGGGAATTTAGAGAAGAGAAAGAAGAGCTTGTGTTTGGGGGAAAACACAGGTAAAGGGATATTGTTATATGCATTTCTCCAACTTTGCATTCCTTAGTGGCTACTAATACAGTCCCTTTTCAAATGTTTCCATTTTGGAATTTGGAGGTGGGTGGGGGCAAAGTGTCTCCTTGTGTTCCACACTCTCTCCAAGTGAACATGTGCTTAGCGTGGTTTCATGAGTGAGAGCTGGTGCTTCAGTCATGAGCAGGGCGTCTACAGCACAAGCTGTAATGGAAAACATGACATTTACAACCCCCCTGGATTTCCATCATGAAACCATCTGACCATCCCACGGTCACTTTGATCGTTGCACTATTTGGATAGCCAAGGCCTGGGAGGATTTGAGTAATTAACTAGAAATAAATCCAGTTAGAGGACTTAGATAATGAACTGAAATATGGATTAAAGAAATGACTCACCAGTCAGCATGAACTGATAGGCGTTGTCGGAGATGGAGAAGATGTGGGGCGGGGCCTCCTGACGCTTCTTGCCCCTGTAGGCGGCCACCACCTCGGGGTTGTACACCGGCAGCCACTTGTAGGGGTTGACGGTGACGCAGAAGAGGCCCGAGTAGGTCTGAGAAATACAGAAAATGCAGCCTGTGGATCTTGTTTTTACTCGGAGATAAAATAAAAAGAGAAGTGAGGGGCACTCACGTAGATCATCCAGGCTGCATAGCGCTCTTTGAGGTTGTACAGCACAGCGGGCTCGTGCAGGTGGGTCATCATGGCCATGTCCTCGATCTTGTCAAATTTGGGAGGGTTCATGGGGAAGACCTGGTCACTGTTCAGAGTGAGTGTCTGGTATTGAGAGGGAAAGTGTGTCATGAGTGGGATACCTGCTGATCCTACTGTTGTGGTGGCAATAGTGAGATATTGGGGTGCAATTACCCTGTTAGTGTAGACAACTTTAAGGATCCGTTCTTTACCCAGATATGATCCACAAATAACTGACTTGATTAACCTAATTCTGGTCAAAATGCTTAATCAATTCTGGTTGATGACCCAGGCAGCTTGCCCCGCTTTGCCAAGAGTATGTTACAGATATGCAGAGACTATAGAGCCCCTCAACTGTCGGGGTGGCCAGGTAGGGCTCAGGATGGTAGGTCACCTCTTTTACCTCATTTGTTGTGAATATTGCAATGAGATAAAATGTTGGGAAGTTGGAAAGAACTCCAGTGTATCCTGGCCATCTCTACCTCAGTCCCCCTGGTCATGTGGTCCTTTGTCTGGACTATACTCATTGACATTTACATTTGCATTTACAACCCCCCTGGATTTCCATCATGAAATTATCTGAATTTCTCATGGTCACGCTGATCATTGCACTATTTGGATAACCAAGGCCTGGGAGGATTTGAGTAATTAACTAGAAATAAATCATTGAAATAATGTCTAGAAACTCTCAAAGCTCTTGAAGCACCAGCTCCTCCATGAGTTGCTTCCTTTCTCCCTGTCTTTTGAAGCGTTCCATAATTCCTTCTATCTCTGTTCTGAATCTTAAAACGGTTGGACTTGCAATAGAGGACATGGCTGAACAGTATTCTGAGACTATTCTTGAATTTCCCTCTCTCTGTGTTTCCTACCTCCCATCGAAGCATAGAGAGGATTTTGCATTCTATTACTCAGGAGGGGGACAAAATAGGACAGAAAAGAGAAAAAGCCTATAAGGCTTTCTGACCTTTGTTTTCCAAAAACCTCAGTCCTTAGAAGAGCTTTGAGGATTTTACTGAAATGATGAAAGGAAAGGAATTTATTGGCATAGGCCAAGTCTCTTGAGGAAAGGAGGCCTTTCTACCCCACCACCACACTAGACAGGATGCCCAAGATGACAAGATGGGAAATCTATGTAATCTGAAGCCTCAGGGACTGGCAATTGTTTTTTGAGCAGATCCTTCAGGGAGGCAGTGGGACCGTACCGTTCCATGTAATGTTCTGAAAATGTGACCCCAAGAATGAATGAAGAAAATTGATTTCTAGTCCAGTGAACTGAAATGAGTTAATTTCAATAATAATGATAAAAGCAGTAGTAATATAGATATGTTGATTTAGAATGATGCACGCCTCAAACTCATAAAATGTTATAGAGCAATGTTACTTCAACAAAAAAAGTAAAATAATTCAAATATATATATAAAATATATATACAAATATATATGTATGATATATGTAGCATTATACATGCATACATACATACATACACACACACACACACACATAATGATGTACTCCTGGGCCTTATGTAACAATGTAATGATAGTTCAATAGAAAATTTAAAAAATAATAATAAAAGAAAAATCTGCCTTAACTGAAATTAATTGAAATTCACACCTGCCATGAACATTCTACACCAAATGATAAACTTTGGGAAGCAGGTTCTGAGATTTGCTTATTTTTGGAAAGTGACATGCCCAGCTGCGGTGGGTGTCCAGTAGGTATTGAATTGACCCCTGCGCTTTATTCTCTACATTAGACTAGGCAATGTGTCTGGAGCTCCCTCTGCAGGTCACTTGACAGCCCAGAAAGCTGGTCCACCCAGCAGCAATCAATCAGCATCAATCTCTCCCTTCAACAGTGAACCTCCTTGCCTTTCCCTTTTCTCCAAAGCAACTATCACAAAATTCTTAAAGTCCAAGTTCTTAGAGAAGGAGTGAAGGTGTGTTTAAGGCAGTTGTCACCTGCCATTTACTACAAAATAGATGAATGTAAATTTGTTCTATTTTTAGATTCCTAAGGACCAGCATGCAATTTCCAATAGTCCACTCAGAGAAATAAGGATGCCTGAGATCAATACTTACCCTA
This sequence comes from Scalopus aquaticus, assembly GCA_004024925.1. NCBI lineage: Eukaryota > Metazoa > Chordata > Mammalia > Eulipotyphla > Talpidae > Scalopus > Scalopus aquaticus. Next base: position 94,434 of record PVIJ01006075.1, read on the forward strand.
TCATCCAGGGTCTTGACTGTGACTTTGTCATTTTCCCTGCTCTGGATCATACCTTTCACATACATTTCCTTATCATCCACTGCAAAGCAGGCTTTCTTAGAATCAAACGGACGATTCTGAGCTTCGATTCTCTCCTTTTCTGGTTTCCTCAGGTAGGGAGCTGCTTCTCCAAAAATTGCCATCTCTGCATCAGAACTCATGGCTGCAGGGGTCTGGGAAAAGAGGGGGGCTCCTGGGTTTGGAGTCTGATGACTGCTTAAACTGGGGACATCACCCTGTTACGTCCTTTCAAACAGGGGGGCAGATTCAAAAGCTCCTGGGATTCACCTTGGTCCAGAAGAATGTAGGCCCAAGTAGAGAGGTTAAAATATGCAAGTGGAATGAGGTTAAGGGGCTATTTTACTCTAAGAAAAAAATGTGTTCATCTCTGAGCTTTGATTTTGGGAATATCTCTCAATTTAGTTCCATATGTGGAAGTCTGAACAAATCAGACAAAGCCAAGGTGAACCCAGTAAAGGTGTCCTTAGGAAGAATTCCTGTTTGGTCCCTCAGTGTCATCCCCAAATCTTAAGGAAGCCTGAAAAGAATTATTGGCCAGTTGATATTTCCTAGAAGAAATGTCATACAGTCCAGTGAAAAGCGAATGGCTTGATCATAAACACCACACTCGTTCAGCTAGCAAGGTGATTGGAAGGCATGCTGGCATGGTGCAATGGTTCTGACCTTGAATGTGCACCAGAATTACCCACAGGATTTGTTAAAACACAGGTTTCTGTGCCCCAACACAATAGTTTCTGACTCAGTAGGCTTGAGATGGAGGACTCAAGAGTGCATTTTTAGCAATTTTCTCGGTGCTATAGATGCTACTGATCCACCACACTCTGAACTACTGGCCTAAACCTTACTAGGCCAAGATAGGTCTTTGCATCAGCCTCACCCAAGAATCTGTTAGAACCACAGACTCTCAGATCCACTCCAGATTACAGAATACGGAAGTTCTTTGTGTTTCACAAGATCTTCAGGTGATTTCTATGCATAGTGGAGTTGGAAATTACTTGGCCTCCTGCGGTGGTCTCCAAACATCTGCTTTGTGTAGTAGGGGCAGGGAGTGACAAACCCTTTAATTGGGTTAATACCTGCCTTAGAACTCACTGCCTGCTCTGTGTGTTTGTGTCAGTGTGTGTGTTTGTGTGTGTGTGTGTGTGTGTGTGTGTGTATTATACAAGTGTTTTTTCTGTCTTTCTCATCCCTCCTGTCAGCCTCTCTCCACACTGTTGTCCCTTTTTCATGCCTTGAAATAAAAATTCTTAGTCCTCCACATTGAACCTGGTGAAACCACTTCACTTCTCTGGTGGGCTTAAAGCAAGGAAGCAAGCCTAGTTCACTTCTAAGTCCCCACAGATCACATGGCTTTAGGATTCCTTTTCCTCATCCACATTTGCTTCTCCTGTTCCCTCTGGGTCTCTTTTCCCCCAGACACCTCTACTTCTTTTTTTTTTTTTATAATATATATTTTTATTGTTATTTATGTCTTTTACATTTTGCATTCCCCTTGGGTAGCCCACCACCAATTCACCCGTGATCCATCTCCATGGTCCCTTGTGTTCTTTTCTATTCCATTTTGTGCCCTTTCCCTTCCCTCCCTCCGGCTCCTTCCTCCCCCCCTCCCCCCCCACTGATTGTCT
>PVIJ01006076.1:0-96121 GCA_004024925.1 Scalopus aquaticus
GAAGAAGGATGGAAAGCCAGAAGAGGCCCAAGGAGCAGAGAGACTTGTAAAGAAGCTGCACTGGCCTGGACTGATTGAAAGAGGTGTGGGTGAGAGACCCATGGGGAAGTTAACGATGGCTATGGTAATTTTGGTTTTGATTTTGTTCTGTTCCTTTCAGAATTGTCCATTTCTGACCCTTTTGTATGGGTCCCTGCCGAAAGGTATTTTGGCTCCTCCCAGAATTGTCTGGCTGTTTCTGACCCTTATGTGTGTGTCCCTGCCAAAAGCTGTTCTAGACTTGTGGCAGGCTTTCGAGACTTGCTTTGGGCCAATCCCGTTTGGGTGGACTTTTACCGGCGAGGAGTTGGTTAACATTGGGTGCTTGACTTAGATACTATATTCTTTGTCTTCTCTGTCCTTTCTAATTGTATTAAAGTTTCTTTCCATAAAAGGTCCTACATGTTTTGTATTGATGCAGTGGATGGCAGAACCCATTTAGACCAGGACAGGTCTGGGATTTCGGGGGTGCCCCCCTCCCTGCCCTGTAAAAAAAGGAGACTACACAGCTGAGAACTAACGCAGCCCAGGGCCCTGGACTGCATCATGGACCAGAAAAAAAATATTTCTCTACAAAGACACCAGGAGGACAATAGGTAAAATGTGAGCACAGTTCATAGGTTAGATGTAAGTATTCTCTTTAGATAACTGTACTATGATTACATAAGTCCTTGATTTTAGAAAATTACACACAATGTTTAGAAGCAAAGAAGTACTGTGTCTACAATTTACCTTCAAAGAGTTCCCAAAGAATAACATGCATAAAAAGAATAATAACACAAATGTGTAAACACTTGGGGTGAAACATGCATGAAAATTCCCTGCCCTTTCCTATAGGTCCCAATATTTTCCAAAATCAAAAGCTTGAACAATACATATGGTCACGATTCCAGCAAGAACAAAGAACCGTTTTAAATATATTGATCTTAAGTATTTGTTTATTAAAGTATTTATTTATTAAAGTACAAAATGAGTTCTTTATCTCTCTCTCCCTTAGGACAGTAAACATTGTTAACAGTGGAATATACCTTTACCCTCTTTTCTATAATAAATAAGCCATTAATATTCTTGCAACATTATAATAAAAGTATTGTTGTATATTGCTGCAAATGTAGTCAAACTATCCAGATTAAAATTCTGACTCATAATTTCTAGTTCTGTGTGACCTTGGGCAGGTTTCTTAATTTCTCTTAGGCGATTTCCCCAGCTGTAAAATGGGAATAATCACAGGGTTTACCTGCACCTCATGACTAAGTGAGGCAATGAACGCAAAGCAGTTAGTGGTTTCTGGCCCATCAGCGCTTAATAAATGTTAGGCACTAGCACACACTTGCTATCATGTACTCACCCTAGCCACTTTTTTCTTTTGGCTCTGACATTCTCAATTCTTCGTTTTTACTATAGGTATCCTCATTTAAACTATAGCTTTCTGAAATAAGGTGAAGCAGAAAAAAGTGTTACAAAGAACAAAACAGGGGTCTTCCATTGATGTGTTTGTTGGCTTTTACCAGTAGATTCTGAAGCTACAATTAGAATTCTCAGCCAGCTACTCTGCCTTGCTTAAGAGCTTTCTAATCAACACAGCACACACAGCATTAATATCTAATTACAGAAGATCCAAGGCCCCCCTCCATTCTAGGGCACAGGCTTACAAGGACTACAAAGATATACAACCCCACGTAAAATGAATTTTCTACAGCTCGTTACCACTTTGCCTCAAAATTTTTACAGGACAGGGAGAAGGGCACCCCCCAAAACCTCAGACCTGCCCTGGTCTAAATAGGTTCTGCCATCCGCCACATCAATACAAAACCTTTTGTGGAAAGAAACTTTTATACAATTAGAAAAGACAAAGACAAAGAATATATTTTCTAAGTCAAGCACCCAATGCTATCCAACTCCTCGTGAGTAAAAGTCCACCCAAACGGGATTGGCCCAAAGCAAGTCTCAAATGCCTGCCACTAGTCTAGAACAGCTTTTGGCAGGGACACACACATAAGGGTCAGAAACAGCCAGACAATTCTGGGAGGAGCCAAAATACCTTTTGGCAGGGACCCATACAAAAGGGTCAGAAACAGTCAGACAATTCTGAGCAGAACAGAACAAAATCAAAACCAAAATCAACATAGCCATCATTAACTTCCCCACACGTCTCTCACCTATATTTATTTCAATCAGTCCAGGCCAGTGCAGCTTCTTTACAAGTCTCTCTGCTCCTTGGGCCTCTTCTGGCTTTCCATCCTTCTTCCGTCTCCTCCTATCTTCTATCTGTGTGTTCTGTCTCCTCTGTGTGTCCTCTGTGTGTGTGTCCTGTCTCTCTTCTCAAGCTTCTTATATCCTGCTCAGTTCCACCCTACCTTGGGTGGGACAGGGAACCTGGGACACACCCTTTCTCCTGGGGACCACCCTGTTACAAAACTACATACTTCTCGACCACATGCTATATACAAAGTACTACTGCCACCTATGTACACTGGCTCGCTCCTCTTAATAACATCATCACACCCATTTTACAGATGAGGAAAGTTACCTATTCTAAGATCTAAGTGACAAAGCCAGGTCCTAAATCCAGACTATTGATACTCAAATCTGAATTCTTTCCAATATACATTGCTTTCCTTGCATACATACAAACACGTTATTTAGAAAGAAATGTCATTAATTACACACATCAAGGACAACATTTCTACCCAACAATCCTATAAGCTTTCTTGAAATAATCTTTCCTGAGGTTTTTTTTTTGCTTTTGCTTGGTACTGCTCACTGTAGTTTTTCTACCTAAATAGAGAGACCTGTCTTTTTTAAATTACACCCATAATAATTCATCTCCTGCAAGCTACAGAGTAACACTGTGGGGAAAACCTGGGAATGATGAACAACCCCAAGAGGATTCAGCACTTGATGGCAGCACCAAGCAGATCTAGAAAAAGAAACAGAAGTCATTTAATCTGAATCCAATAATCTTTTCTGGCTCATCTCTCAAGGACACAGGGAGAAACAAAAACCTCAATGAAAGCCAGGGTTTGGGAGATATGCAAGGAAAAGGAGAGGGCCCTCCCTTATCTGTCAACACCTTCCCCTTCCCTCACCAAGTGCACTTGATCCAGGGCAAGGGTAACACTGTGCTCTGTAAAGGAACCTAAGGAGAGACTGATTCTGCAGTCCACAGAGATGGGGAGAAACAAGACAGGAAGTGAGCTTTCTTTGAAAGCTTTGCAAATTCTTTCTTCTGCTTCTTCACGGCCCTATTTAATTCTTCTACCCACTCTGACAAAGCCTCTCCTGAGAAGACTCCCAAGCACACCCTAACATTTGTTTTCTTCTCTGCAGCATTTACAGACACTCCTGTGAAGCAATTAATAATTATTACCTACCCAACATTTCACACTGTCTGCCCTTACACATTATTACCTGTCCCCCAAATTAGACCATAAAGACCATTAGGGCAGAGACAAAGAAGCCCTAGGTTAGTGGGGAAGGTATAAATTTCAAACCAAGGCAGATCAGAGCTTGGGATGATGGTGCACAGGGACCAAGTCCACACAAGTTAGGTTTAAATGGAGTTAGACTGCCTCAGCACTGAGCAGGCACTGTTAGGACAGGGGACTGGCCTATCTTTCCCCTACCATACACCCAGCCTCCCTGCAGTACCTAGCATAGCCTAAGTGCTTAATTAACTTCAGTTGTTACATAAACACTTGGGTTCAAGTCCCTTAAACCTTAGTCACTACCTCTGTGGTCCAGAATAAGCTACTTGATTAATTTGAGCATCAGTCTCCTCATCTATAAAATGAGAACAACAATATCTACCTCATATAGTAACTAGGTTAAAAATGAGTATGTAGTTAGCACAATTTCTGGCACATAGTAAATGTCCTATCACTATGGGCTAAGGTTATGCTGCAATATTAAATGCAGGTCCACAATCACTTATCCAAAACTCTGGAGGCCAGATGTACATTCTGGAATACAGAATTTTTCAGGTTTTAAAACAGTAAACCATGTACATTTGATACATACACACACACACACACACACACCCCATGTATATATGGCTTGAACAGAATCTGGGGCTGCAACCTACAAACTTATTTTTGCAATGAATCATGCCCTAAGCAAATAAAGACTGTATGTCTGCATCAAGTCAAATGACAAATAAGTTATGAAAAACATTAAGTTTAAGAGTTTGTGGATTTCAGAAGTGCAGAGAAAGAAAAGCACCTGACTCTCCAGCAGGATTCTTTGTTTCCAACATGTGCAGAGCACTTGACCATGGGGATATGTGCAGCTCTGCATTACACTGTGCTATTTGTCCAAATAAAGATCGCCCAGATTCCCTGGAAAAGCTGTACAGCATAAGTAAATAAGTCCCCACCAATTCCCTCCAGCTGCCACAGCGCTGGCAAACTCTCCAGGTCTGCTCTCTAAACCTTTCATCCCTTCTACCTAAAGGGAAAAGGCGATGGAGTGGCAGGAGGTATATAGAGGAATCTAGTCCACCATTCTTTCCTTCAAGTTTAATCAAGGATACAAGAAGAGAAGAGCAACCAATGGGAAAATACAGGCTCAAATTTTTGAGTTTGATTTTAATGTCTGATTAATCTAGAAAAAAAACTTCATAGCCTCTGGTTTCCCTCCCTGTCTCCCACAGTCATTGCGGGAACTCTGAACACTTACTAAATCCTTCCAGCAATCCTGTAAGCCTATGCGGGAGTTGAACAGCAACCCCACAAAGTAATCCTGTTGTATTTTGGGCATTATTTAAATAAGCAATTACTCAATCCCCAAGATGACTTTTATTATGAAAGGAAGTCCAAATCAGCTGACAGTGGATGATCAGTGGAAGGCTAACAGAATGCAAACTGGTTGTAACATGAGCCTAGGTGAGGCAGCTGAAAAAGGACAAGTTTTCCTGAAATATCATATATGGTGCTCCAAAAGCAAACAACATTCTACTTAACCTAAATGAATGAATTCCTCATTTCCAAGTAAATGCAAATTACAAGGCTTACTCTTCCCCCAGAAGAATGGCAAATGGTCCCACACTGAAGAAAACATGTTTACATAACAGATAGTCAGTATTTTAGAGCAGGGTCCATGGGCCAAACTGGCCCCCCACCTGTTTCTGTACATTAAATGTTTATAGAACAGGTCATACCCACTTATTTATATGTTGTCTGTTGCTGCTTGTGCACTACAATGACAAGTTGAGTACTCCCAAGAAGACGGTATGGCCTACCCAGTCTAGAATTTTTACCACATGTCTTTTAAGAAGTTTTGGTGACCCCTGTCTTACAGAGGAGTGCTGGCTAGGAAATTAGAAAGACTTTATTTATACTAGGTTCATAATCACAAATAGAAATTCCAGGTAATTTCAGTTATACCTCATGAATAACATAAGGATATCATCACCTACTTTGCAGATGTATTATGAAGATTAAGATTAAAACAGATAAAATCCCTAACACACAGTAAGCAATAAGTGGTAGCTATTAAACTGTAATTAATACTGAATACAAATTAGTCTGCCATGTCAAAAAATATTCAGATGTAAAGTGATTCACACTCCAGTCAAATATGTCTTGAAATAAGACATTGTGCTTGCATTCACCTACATTCTGTTAAGAAAATAACAATACCCAAATACCACTGTTTTGGAAGGACAAAATTATTTCCTTTATATACGCTTATCTTTTGAGTCCTTAATTTAAAAAATGTTTAAAAGCCAGGCTCAAAACTTTGCTTAATATAAAGTGAGTCCCTTCAATTCATAATATACAAAACATGTCAAATAAAACCTAAAATACACCTCAAATTCTCAAAGAAAAATCTTGACCTATAATTAAGAGGAAAAAAGTGGAGCTGGGAGCCCTAAAAGGTAAGTTTCCAGATAAGCAACCAGGACTACTTGCTGAGCAGTCTCTAAGTTCTGAGTTTACTCAAGGAACCAATATTTGTTGAGAACCTACTATGTTCCAGCTCTGAGCCCCAGGTACAAAGATGGCAAGCTGTCATCACACTTAGAGAGCAAATAAGCAATGTGAGGAGGGGGAGTAGTATCTCCACAAAGTCTAAGATTACAATCACAAAACATGGCCCTGATTGCCTGTGAAGTTATATGAGACACGAGGACTTGACACCTCCCAAACAATTATCAAGCCACACATGGGTAAAATGACCTGTCAGTGGTAACAAGCAATTTGGGCAAGCTTGGTTTTCCCCACTTTTCTATGCATCAAAGAAATGACAGAAAATTTCTTTGTCTTAGAAATGACTTTATTGAAGGGTCAAATCTTAATCTTTCAGTCCTTTGTAACCCTGAAAGTGCCATTCTGAAAAAAATTACCCAGTCTTCTAGACCTCAGGTTCTTCAAAGCAGACTTGTGTCTACTACTACACAAACTATACTGTGTTGTAACCACTTGTTTAATTATCAGTTTCCTCCACACACAGACTATGAAATGCTTGAAGACAGGAACAAAGCCTTGATAAAGACTGCTAATGTCTAAGTCCTTACTCTGTGGCAGGCTTGTGGTAACTTTATACACATTCTCTTATTTAGTGCTTATCATTTTGATTACCCCAACATTACAGATGGGGAAACTGAAGCTCTAAGAAGTCAAGAAAGGTCAACCAGTGTCAGTTACTTATTTAACATCTTACCTCAGTCCCATCTCCAACCTTCCCCTCCCTAACAAGAGTTTGACATTGCTCAAGTGTTCCCCTCCTTCATACTCCATTCAGGGGAAACTGAACCCCTTCTTCAAACTAGAAGGTGTAGCAATCATAGGCACCTGTCGATTTTCCAGTGAGGCTGAAATGGGCAAGCAAAGCCATTCTGACTAGTATCATATACAAAATTCTGCTGAAAGCATCTGAGCATCTGAGAAAGGTTTTCTTCCAAGCAAAAGCCACAAGCACTCTTCTTCCCTATAACTGCCTTTACTACTTTGGAATTCTTAAACTTAAAGAGAGTCACTAAATCTCCTTATAGTGACTTTAAGTCAATTGATCCCATTTTGGTTACTCTCCGCCAGAGCATCCTGATGTACACATGGGGGGTGGTGATGCGGTGACTCTAAAAGGAACAAGGTGACTTCACAGCCCTTGAAAACGCTGATCCCACCATCCAGCACCAGTGCCAAGCACGTAAGAAGTACTACCTAACTTCATTCCACAAACAAACAGAATTTAAAGCTCAGCTTTCACAGACAGGTGGATAAATCCAATTGTAAGTAAAATACTAGGGTACTAAATAACACCCTCAACAAATAAAGCCTGCTAATTCTCAGATGAGGTTTAACTTATTTAGAAAATAGGGTCTACACTACAGCAAACAAAGGTATCGTGTAAACACCAGTTTCCAAGTCCAAAGCAATCTCTGCAGACTGGGTCAACGAAAGAAACACACAGATTAGGTTCCTATAAGCACCTCTCATAGTACTGACAGCACATCTTAGTGGTCAGGTAAACTCCCCACTCTTCCTTCCACCCCAGTTGTGATCCAAAGGGTCTACTCTCTTAAAAGGGGCAGCACAGGAGTGGATGAGGGGTGAGAGTCAAGGAGAGGGAACAACACCTCTTTAAGTTCAGTTTTATGCATAAGCGCTCAGCCCTTGAATGGTAAAATGATCAACCTTCACAACTCAGGTGGGTCATGGGACCCTGCCTGTTGCACCCATACACCAAGATCTTTAGATCCTAAGGAGCCTAGATCTTTAAAACCTAAAGGATAGCCTCCAGGCATTACACACAGGTGACACCCCACACTGTATCTGGCCAGGCACCTGGTTTGACTTCAAAATTTGAAGGTAAAATGCTCCACCTTCCAGTCCCAATTCCATTCCCAGAGAAAATCAGCAAAGACACTTTTCATTCAGTCATGAAGGGGCACACCAATGTCTCATGACCCATTCACTGTAAAGACACAATATTCTCTTTAACTTCAAGGCTGCAGATGCTTGTAAATTTTCCAACTGTTTGTCCACTTGGCCTTCTCTCAAAGCACTAAAGAATAAGGATTCTTTGATCTCCAAGAAAAATCAAAGAAAACTCTACTTGCTCACTCTAGAATAAAAGGTCCGAATGCCACAAGCTGACTGAGATTCTTATTGAAAGCCAAAGAATCACGCTGATTGCTCACAAAGGATTTTTCCCCTAAGGATCAATTTTGATCCAAGGCAGCCCAGATACCCACAGTGCCTTCTAAAGCACGGCTTACCTTGTAATTGCTAGAGTTCACCCAAGAGGTAGCAAGTCCATCCACAAGTTTATCTAACATGGTCTGATCATGCTCAAGGTCGGCAGATTTCTGTTTGTCTGAAAAATAGTCTATAAGTTCTTGGCCAACCTGCAGTCGTTTCCCCACATCCTTCTGCAACACCTGTGCCAGGCAGGACTCCATGCGAGGCTCCATGGTGGAATTCAAATCCAGTTCCAGCAAAAGCTAGAGGGCAGTCAAGGTGACACCCTCCCAGTAAAATTATCCAGGAGGTTGCCTCTTTGTTCGCTGAAGGTTACTAAGAGTCTGTGTTTCAAAGATACAATCCGGGGAATGGCAACAATGCACCATGTGTGTCTGAAGAGCAGCTGGTAGGATATTAAAAGTCCAATTTAAATAACTAGTAGGAGATAAAGGAGTGAGTGGCAGAGTGATGTTCTACTATTGGCTCCGAAATACCTCATAATTCAGCAGTCCATTCTGAAAAGTAAGAGAGGAGAAAGACAAATCAGCACAGATAACATAACAATCAAATGTTATAAAACATCAAATCAACGACAAAGCAATTCACGCTACAGAACCCTTTATAATCACGAGTGGAGTGAAAAGCATGAATGCTTGGCAACCACATCGGAAGAATGTAATTATTATTTTTAATCAGGAAACATCGAAGCCCAAAGCAAAGAGCTAATGAGCTACAGAGTTGGTGGGTTGTTTATCACGATTTCTCAACTTATGAATGTCCAGTAGGGAAAGCAATCTTCTGCTTTAGCTAGCATATTTATTTATAACTTAAATCTTGCATCCCACCAAAAACCCAGCACTAATCCATGTCTGAATCACTGGAGTAATGTTACTTACTGCCTCACAGTCAGTTTCTAAAAAACCAAGTGCTATGGGGGCCTCCCTGGTGGCACAACGGGTTAAGCCTGAGTGTATGAAGCTATCCACAGCCACTGCAGCATGAGTTCAACCCCTGGCCAGGGAGATTCCCACATGGCTCAGCAGACCTCTCCTGCTTTGCCCGCTGCTCCCCTCAGCAGTGTACTTCAGTCAATCTGTCTGTTCTGTTCTTCACTCTGTCTCTGGTGAATCCTCTCACAACGCCCCCTCGCCTTTAACCTAGCTTGTATGCAACAAATAAATAAATCTTAAAAAACAACAAAAACAAAGTGCTATAGATGGGGCAGATTCCACAGAAACACCACTGACCCAAACAGCTGGCTCGGTTACATGAATAAAAGCCAAGGCAGCGCCTTCATCAAGCTTCTAGCTCAGCAGCTGTAAAACAGGGTGAGTAGGAGCCCTTGCTGCCTCCTCCTCCTCCTCTTCCTCCTCCCCCCAGCAAAGAGTGAAGGAAGGACAAAAGTCATCAGGCTCAAATTCTGACCCTAGTATACCTAGCTGACAGTGCACCATTTGGACCCGATATAAAATCAGGAGGTCTCAAAGTCACATTAGGCTAGGGGAAAGCACGTGATATGGGAAAGGTACCAAAATCATTTTCATCGGACAAATTGTACAAGCTAACAAGATAAACTACGACTGCTGGAGCAACTGTACACATGTACTTCTTCAATTTCTTCTCTCAATTACTTTCATTTTAACCTAAAAAGACCCACAGCATGTATCCACCTGCCTGGCACTGCACTAAATAGAAATGTTTTGTACCTTAACAATAAATCCCAACTCTGAGGAGTTCCAGCAGGTATATCTGAATTTATAAATTAAGCAAAACTAAAGTTCTCTGCAGAGTAATTCTTCTAGACTAAGTAAGCAATTCTCTCCCTTTCTAACATTATCCTACCCCACTCCTATTCTCATCATAATAAGAGCAATGCTCTTTCTGTATTCTACAATGAGATTTTTGAAACCAACGGAAATCATTCAATGGGGAAAAGCCCCTGGCACAAGATTACCCATCATCTGCTTTACTATTTCTAACAATGCAGCAACCAGGGGCGAGAGGCATTCTAGAAGACTCACTATCTCAAATGACAATCCCTCCTTAAATGAAGGAGATAGATGCATTCCAGTCATTTCCACTGGAACTAATCTCTCCTTCACAAGAAAGATATTCAAAAAACATGAAAGCAACTATTACCCTTCAGAGTAATGTTCAGTTTCAGCATGGTATCTCCAATTCCCTAACCAACTAACATGCTGGATTAAAGAAGATAAACGTGATACAGAAAAACAGGAGAAGCCATGAGAATCTTCCCTGGCCCAATGAAGCTTACTGTGGATAAAAAAAAATGGCCAGAAATTCTTTGCTACTCTTCCCTGACCAAGGCAGAGCCTAAGTCCACTCCACGGACTTCGTGGAAACTGTGACTGGCTTTGCCTAGTGGGAGAGATTTGCTAGCAAGTTCTGGAGCCTGCCCTCTGAGAATGCTGCCTGGGGACTGTCGGGCTGAGAGAAAGCTGGTCCAGCCTCCTGGGATATGAGAAGCCATGTTCCCACTGCCAGAGCTGCCAGTGCAGCCATCTGAGACCATTCAGCCATTCCGGTCACCATCTGAGTGCAGCTACCCAAATAAGTGTAAGGAGACCAGCAGAAAACCACCCAACCAAACCACAGAACTATCCTCCCTTCACCACTGTTTTAAGCCACCACATTTGTAGCAGCTTGTTACACATTACCACATACCTGGTACACCCCTTCCCCTAAACATCTTGCTCATTCTCAATGGAAAGAATGACATACCCTTCACTTCCTTATTTCAGGGACCAAAATCAACTGACACTAATAATGAAGATAATAACACCATTTTTAAGCCGCTACACTAGGTGTCAGGCTGTATGCTAAATGATCTATATAAACTGTCTCTAATTCTCTAACCAACTCCATAAATAGCTATTAACACATTCCTATTTTACAGATGAAGAAACAGGTAAAGTAAGGGTAAGTAATTTTTCAAGTTTGTGTGGCCAACAGTTTCCTTTCCCCACCTTGAAACCCTTGTTATTACATGTCTGGCCTAGTTCTGTTCTGACTGAAGGAAAGGAGGTCACACTTCATGCCTAGTTAGGAAGCAACAGGGCAGAGAGTAAAGTCCTCATTCATTAAGTAAACACTGAGAAAGATACCATTTGTCCAAGTCTCTCTACTATGATTTCCAAAATTCCTATTATATAAAAGCCTTCCTTCAGCTGGACTTGTATAAGATTCCTAACAAATAAGCACATGCTTACCGAAAGTAATTGTGCAATAAAAGATTTGCATTCTCAAAAGTAGGTCAGAAACTTCTGTGGGAAACCCAAAGAAAAAAGATGCTGGAAGTTCCCTAGGCAATTAAGCAGACTGAGTCCTCTCTTTTCTCTTTTTCTTCTTCATTAAAAATAATAATAATAACTGATGATGGTCCTTATCCTCACTTATTCCTACTAATTGGGAATTTTTTTTAACTTTTCCCCATGCTTTTGATGATTTTCACCATCTATTCTTTCATAGTGTACTCAGAATATATCACAAGGTACAAGACCTTCTCACTCCTGACCCCCAGACATCTAGGTTCCCTCCTAAAAGCAAATAATGGCACTCGTTTCCCAAGCATTCTTTCAGAGATATTTTCAGCTACCCAACAACTAAGTGTAAGTGCCCCCCCTATAGTTCTCAGGAGGAGTTCCCTTCCCTAAGATTCATAATTAACTCGTAAAAAAGAAATCAAAAGCAAACCAGCAAAAAATATAGGCAAAACCTCATATAGCAAGAGTTATATTAAAAACCTCATATTTAAAAACACATTAATATAGAAAATAAGCAGGAGGTGGACTTGGAAGAGGAACAAAGAAGAGCACTTGGAGGGGGAAGAGCTGAAACTCTTATCACCCACATCCCACTGAGCCTCTCTAAGGAAGACTGCACCAAGGAAAGTGAGGGCTGAAGGTAACCTGGAACCTGTGGTCACAGTCTGTCATGTGTAAAGCATCATAAAGGCACAGAGACAGAATGAACAGGACTTGAGTCCTGCCCACAGTGAGCTTACAGACTAGTACAGGGCATGCTTACAATCCCAGTATCAATCCTGCAACCATCATTCAAAAGACTGGCATACACAGAGTGTCTTACAGGGGTGAAGAAAAATTACTTAGAAAGTAACACTATTCCGGAACTTCCTGGTGGCGCAATGAGTTAAGCGCAGCACTGTGAGGCTATCCAGAGCCACTGCAGCACAAAGTTCGATAGCCGGCCAGGGAGATTCCCACATGGCGCAGCAGACCTCTCCCTTAGCAGTGTACTTCAGTCAATCTACCTGTTCTGCTCCCCACTCTGTCTCTGGTGAATCCTCTTACCACCCCTCACACCTCTGGCCTACACCCCAGCTTGTATGCAAAAATAAATCTTTAAAAAAAAAAAAGTAACACCATTTCTAAGTAAAAAAAATTGTCCAACTTTCACAAATTTTCCAAAATAATGAGAACCATAAAAAAAAAAGTATAGGCACATCTTGAAGATATGGTTCCTAACCAAACTTCCAGTTTGGTTCCTACAATAAAGCTAGCATAATATAGTACCCACGCTACAGCTAGTCGCACATTTTTTTGTTGTTTATTTCCCTGTAGGTATAAAAGTTATGATTATACTATACTATAATCTATTAAGTGCACATTAGCATTATGTCTAAAAAACAACATACGATGCCTCGAAGCCCTAATCTTTGTGCCACAAAACTTCAACTTGTGAAAAACATACTATCTGTGAAGCACAATAAAGCAAAGTACACTAAAACTAGGTATTCATGTAGAAGAAAAGGTAGGTGAGGTTAGAATACCAAACACCTTTTCTCTTTTTTTTCAAGTTTGTACCTTTTGATTACCTTCACCCATTTTACCCATCCCCACTACCTCTAGCAACCACCAACTGTTTTCTATGAGTTTGACTCACATGTGAACTCATACAGCATTCTTTGTTTTCCTCATTATTTGTTTAGCATAATGCCTCCAAGGTCCATCCATGTTGTCACAAATGGCAGGCTTTCCTTTTTTTTTTTAAGATTTATTTATTTATGCATACAAGCTGGGGTGTAGGTGCGGGGTGAGAGGATTCACCAGAGACAGAGTCAGGAGCAGAATAGGCAGAGCAACTGAAGTATACTGCTGAGGGGAGCAGCGGGTGAGGCGGGAGCCACATGGGAAGCTCCCTGGCCTGATATTGAACTAGTGCTGCAGTGGCTGCCGAGAGCTTCATAGTGCTGCGCTTAACCCATTGCGCCACCAGGGAGGCCCAGGATTTCCTACTTTTTATGGCTAATATTTCTACACATGTGTTTACCACATTCATTCATTCATTCTCCCCCTCCCTCCCTCCCTCCCTCCCTCCCTCCCTCTCTCTCTCTCTCTCTCATGCTTTCCTACTCTAGGAGCCACATTTTCTTTATCCATTCATCCACAGATGAACATTTCAATTACTTCCATGTCTTGACTATTAGAAACAATGCTGTAATTAACACGGGGGTGCAAATATCTTTTGACAGTATTTTCATTTCCTTTGAATAAATACCCAGAAATGGAGTTGATGGACCAGTGATACGTTCAATTTTGAGGAAACGTCACACTATTTTCTACAGTGACTACACCAATTTACAGTCCCAAAAAAGCACACCAGGGTTCTCTTTTCTCCACTTCCTTGTCAATATTTGGTATTTCTTGTCTCTTATTAACAGTTATTCTTACACGTATGAGGTGCTATCTTGCTGTAATTTTAGTTTGTATTTCCCTGACAATTAGTTATGTTGCGCACCTTTCCTCTTCTTAGCAGGCTACGTTTTCTCCTTTCGCAAGATCTCATTCTGAAAGTTATGAAGCACACTGAATGTAGCTGTACTGCTACGGGGTAGAAGGAGGGACACCTCAGGACCCCCAAACTTGCCTGCTCTAAATAGATTCTGCCATCTGTCACTTCAAGAGAAAACATACTCTAGTGTGTAAGACCTTCAATAGAAACTTTAATACAATAAGCATGCAATGGAGAGAAGAGAAGTGAAAGAATAGATAAAATTTAGTTCCTATGTGAAACAGCCATAGTTACCCATCTCCTTATGGGTAAATGCCCAGTCACACAGGGTTGGCCCAAAGCAAGATTGCTGGAGCCCAAAAGCTTGCCACAGTCTAAAGCACCTTTTGGTAGGAACCCATAGGAAAGGGGCAGGAAAGGGGAAGGAAAGGGCCAGAGGGTCCAGGCAAGTCCGGGACAAAAGAAGCAAAATCAAAACACACATCAAGGTACAGGCTGCCATTGTTAGCCTCCCTATGAGTTTCTCACCCACATCTCTCTCTCTTTCAAATGCTTCCTTCCATGTCCCCCAAGTCCGTGGTACAAGTCCAAGAAGCAAGTGCAGCTTCTTCAAACATCTCTGCTTCAAGTTCTTCCTCCAAGCCTTCTTGATCTCCTTCCTCTCTTCTCCTTTTCATTAACTTCTCCTCCCTGTTCAGCTCCACCCTTCCTTGAGTGGAGCAGGAAACCTGGAACCTCCCCTTTCCCTGGGGAATTATCCTTTAACAATATCAGTCACCAGGGAAAGGGGACATATTTCAGGTATTTCTGAAAAATGCCAACTACAACAGCAACACACCCTCCCATTCTCCAAGATCAATGTTCTCTGTTCCCACCACAGTAGTTAGGTTCCAAGCATCTCAACCTTTTCCTGCCACACCATCTTAGACTACAAGGGCAAAACAATAGAAGGCTAAGACAATGATCCTAGTCATTCTCCTTTATAGCACCCTGGAAAGGAGAAGTTCACAGAGCAACCTTTACCAGAACAATAACCCAACTCTGCTGCAGGCCAACAGGAAGAAGTTTAAAAATACCAACTTTAACAAGAATGAAGAAAAACACAGTAAGATAGAACAATGAAAAGAACAATAAAATTGAGAATTCCAGCCTCCAAGCCTTGACTCAGCCACTTCCTGAATGGCAGTGGGAAGAATATTCACTCCACAAATATTAAATAAGGTATAGGGGTGGAAAAAGGCTTGCAAGGACATTTTTTTAATAGCTCTCATCACTATATCCCTTTACTTAATATAACCACTCCATAGTACCTAGGTGTACAAGAACAGAGGAGTATTAACAAAGGAGGATGGGGGTAGGGAAAAGAACCAGCCCTAGACTCAGCAACTTCTTAAGTCTACCGTAGGATTCTCCATCAGAGAAGTTCAAAAGAGAGTCACTTTTACTTAGTAGCTTAACACAGCAATGAGTTAATACGTCTCTTAAGTCTTTGGGCTGGCTGGGCTCAGAGAGGAGTTTCTGCTAATCTCGCCCAGGATTATTCATGCAGCTGTTGTCATCTGGCAGCCTGACTGGGGCTGGAGTATCTACCATGGCATCATCCCACATCTAAGGCACTGAAGCTGGCTGTTGGCGAGACTTCTTGTCACACATGCTCTCTAACCATTTGGTAACACAGCTTGCAGTTCATTATACAGTGGCTTGAGCAACACAAGAGGACACAAGGGAAGCTGCTA
This sequence comes from Scalopus aquaticus, assembly GCA_004024925.1. Lineage (NCBI taxonomy): Eukaryota > Metazoa > Chordata > Mammalia > Eulipotyphla > Talpidae > Scalopus > Scalopus aquaticus. Next base: position 15,734 of record PVIJ01006076.1, read on the forward strand.
GACCTCTGAAAGGCCTAGGATCCAAAAAGTCCAGATCATTTCTGCCATTCTTTTGGTCAAAGTAAGTCACAAGGCCAGTCCAGATTTTAAAAATGAGAGAATAGATACTACCAATGACTAAGAGGAGCTACAAAATATTTTGGACATTTTGTCAATCTAACCCACATGCTTCCCATGAATATTTGTAGAATGAATAAATCTGCCAATGTAAGAATTCAACACAAACAAGGGACGAATGATTAGTAGATTTCACTAGCAGAATGTTGCACCTGCCAAATAAAAGAGCATGAGTAAGTCCTATGGTAATGCAGAGAAGGGATGGATCAAGAAGGCCTGGAATGACAAAGACAAAAAACTATACAAGTCAGAATCAGACTGAGCTTTGTCTTCAAACATGAACAGGGGGCCTCCCTGGTGTGCAACAGGTTAAGTCTCAGCCTATGAAGCTATCCGCAGCCACTGCAACACGAGTTTGATCCCCAGCCAGGGAGATTCCCACATGGAGCAGCAGACCTCTCCTGCCTTGCCTGCTGCTTCCCTCTGCAGTGTATTTCAGTGGCTCCACCTGTTCTGCTCCCTGTCAGTCTCTGGTAAATCCTCTCACACCCCACACCTCTGGCCTACACCCCAGTTCTTGTATGCATAAATAAATAAACCTTTATTTAAAAAAAAAAACATGAACAGGATGTGCCCATCAGTTATGGCACTTAGAAGAGGAGGTAAGTGAGGGAAGAGAACTTATGAATGGTTGAGAGAAGAAGTGTGGCAGGGACCTTAGCACACTTACATCACTTATATATACCTGTAAGATAGACAGGCCCTGTTATTTCCACTTTGAAGATAAGGAATGGAGCTCAGAAAGGTTAGGTCAAAAAACAAAAAAAAAAACCAACTAACCTCACTAAGTTTTAAAACTAGTAACTGTCACACAGTAATTCAAACTCAAATCTGCCTGGCCCCACAGTCTGTACTCTCGCCATTAGATTACAACACTATATACCAGACACAGTAGAGTTCAAAGCACCGGTGCTTAATAACTGAAATATGAAAATGTTAAATACCTATAGCACTGTGAGGTACAGAGTAGAGGATTAAGAAACAAGAAATCGAGTCACAAAGTACTCAGGAAGTGTTAATAAAATAATATTCTACATCATAATATCAAGAAATTCATTTTATCAATAACCAGTTTATCAATAACCAAATCAAAAATCTCTCCAGAAAATACATCGGAAGCAGTCATGGTACTTTAAAAGCCAACTCTGGAAGCCAAATATTAGTAGAATTTATGCACGCTAAGTCAAAAGTGGTGTTTCCATCAACACGATGACTTTTTCACATTGTAACCATTTTTGTAATTAATAGTATTGTGACCAGGCTGAGTCCAAAGTCCAGTAAAGGTGGTGCCCCCTGGAGGGGTTTTGCTGATGAGAATGAATAGCCCCAGAGAAAAATGCTAAATTTGCAGTTTGGGGTGGAGATTCTGATGAGAAATAAAAGGGACTGAAGGAGAAGGGGAATTCAGACGCCATGATGTAGGAAAAGAAGAATGAGTCTCCATGCTGAAGGAATAGAGGAATCAGTCACCATGATGTAGAAAAAGAAAAAGGAGCAGCAGAAAATGTAGCCCCCAAGATTGAGAGTTTGAAAATCAGGCGCCAGAAGTTTTGAAACAACGGGATATAGAGTTTTGGATTGAGCGTTTTTGGAATCTTCAGTGACTTTGGGGCCAGCGACTTTGGAGGCTTTGCAAATAGCTGAGCAACAGAAACTGCCCCAAGTTTTGTCTTTTCTGCAGCCGAAGGTAGAAGGCAGAGGCTCGAAGTGAGCGCCTTCCTAAAATGCGTGAGTGTAGTTTATTGGGCCGTCTGTCTGGCCACTGTAGTTGCTGTTTGCAGTGTTGTTGGCCTGGTGCTGTGCTGGGGCACCATGGCAGTTTCAGGAGCATCTCCAGTTGTGTACTGTGTCATCCTCGTGAGTTGGAACCTGGCCTACAATCTGGCTGTTGTGTGTCTGCAGAAGAAGGAAGATGCCATTTTGAAAATGTGGCCTATTGTTTGGAAGAGGAGCTCCACATCAGCAGTGGTGGGAAGATGCCACCTTTGTTACTTTTCTGGAACTTATAGGACTCAACATTGCTTTAAGTAAAGTAAACGGCCATATGTTGACTTTGGTAATTCTTTGCTTTTTCCTGTTTGTTAAATAAATCCCATTGTTATTGTTCCCTAAGCCTTGCAATTGTGTGTGTGGGTGCAGAAGCAAGATAGTGACCAGTAAGCAATCTGGGCACTGCCTTTGGCCAATTTTTTTTTTTAAAGATTTATTTATTTATACATACAAGCCGGGGTACAGGCCAGAGGTGTGGGGCGGCGAGAGGGTTCACCAGAGACAGAGTGTGGAGCAGAACAGGCAGATCAACTGAAATACACTGCTGAGGGGAGCAGCGGGCGAGGCAGGAGAGGTCTGCCGCACCATGTGGAATTCTCCCTGGCTGGGCGTCGAACTCGCATCACGCGCTCCCGACAGCTCCACAGCGTGGCACTCAACCGCTGCGCCACCAGGGAGGCCCTCCTTTGGCCAATTTTGAAGCCCCATTTTGCCCGTTATCAGTATGAGCTGAAATAAAGGTAGAAGCTCTGCCAGCATGTCTATGTTCTTACTCTCCCTGATCCTTCTGTTCTTTCCTTTCCTCCTTTTCCTTCCCACAGCCCATTCACTTTCAAGCCCACGCATACACTCATTGCGCAAATACTCACTCAGCCTATGATGTGAAAAGTGCTATACTGCATTAACCACTGGAAATCACAGGAAGGCAAAGAGGCTATTGCCTGGAAGAAGGAAGAAACTGAAATGTTAGCAGTTGCAATTGCACGAGGACATGTATACCGGACGTTTGCAGGTGCCATAGGTGACAGAGAAAGGAAGGTAACTTTAGCCTGCAAGTTCAGCCTGCAAGAATCTGGCAAGGCTTCACTGGGAAATGCAAGACTGAGGCCTCACGGTGCAGGTCTCTCTCAGGCCGACAGCTCACTCCTCTTGCCTGCAGGCTCCGACTCCAGTTCCCCATGAGTCTGCTTTCAATCATCTCTCATCTTCCTTTGTGGCTTAGACATCTACATGGCTAACAACACCCTTTCCTTTCCGCTTCCTCACACTCTAACCTTTCTAACCTTTCTAACCCAAGAGTGGGCCACTCTTGAGGACGAAACATCAGAGTCCTCCCCTTTCTTATCTCATCTCAGTTCCTGGATATGTTCTGCAATCCCTCATGCCAACCACAACTGACTTCGAGCTCTTGTTCAAGCACATTTCCCCGATCTCAATTCCATAAACTCCTTCCCATTTTCACGTTCCTTTTAGTTTGGATTAAATTCCATGGGAGTGGAAATGGTTTGAAACTACCCTCAACTTCCTTTCTCTGTAATAATTACCTAGTAAAACCCAAACCTTGGATGAACTCAACACAATCAGCTGCTTTTTCCATATCTACAACAGTCTATCATGCTGAAGGGAAGACATATGCAGGTTACACAAACACACACACACACACACACACACACACACACACAGAGTTTCATCTTATATTGATAATTTCAAACATCAAAAAGGCCTTCAACACCACCCCACTTTCCAATTCAAGTTCTCAAGTGAGTCTGCTTGCCCTTCTCTCCAAAATGACTTTCCCATCCACTCAAACACCCATCTACCCTGCAACTCTCCTAATACTCTAACCTCCCACCTGGCTGATAAAGCAGGCAATATCAGATGACCTTGATCTTCCACCACCACATCATGCCACACCCACATCTTTCTCCCTCCTACGATAATGAAGAAAGCACTCTCATTTTCAACTTCTCAGTCATTTGGCATTTCAGCTGTCTGCTCTCCAACATCAGCAAGCTATCCGTCTCCAGTGACTGTTCCCAGTGGCTTATAAACTTACTCTAAACCCTCCATCTGCAAAAGCTCCCCTCCAGAGCTCACATGCCTTTCATCAATGACACCACTAACGAAAAAGCTTCTGTAAACAGCTGTCTACACCAGTGAGCTGCACCAATGGACTTCCTGTTCATCCTATAGCCTCCCCTGCTACCCTTCCATAAAGCTGTTCTCAGGTTCACGAGTGGTGCTGACAAATACAAGGAATACTTTTCTGTACTTCATTAACTCCACCTCTCAGCAGCATTCCAAAGTTGATGCTCCTTCCATCTTCAAAAATTTCCATGAAAACAAATGATGGTGCCTTCCTGCTATTTCTCTGGCTACATCTACTCAAGTTTCTGTAACCGTCTTTACTTGACTTCTAACCTATGTTGATGGACTCTGTCCAAAGTCTCTTATCTCTTATTCTGCTCACTCCAAATGACCAGTATTCATTCCCATAAATTTTAAAACTGCCTATAAAGTGACTCCTAAATTTGTAGCTCTAGGCCAGTATCTCTGATCTCCAGTCAAATACACTAGCCTCCCTTTGGTTGTGAACTTGTACTATTAATACTTCAGGATCTTGGCTCCTGCTGTTCCTTCTGCCTGAAACACTCTCCTTATGCTTACAATGTCATGGTTGTCTCCTTCAGTTTATATGTTACCTCTTCAGCAAATCCTTCAAAGAGCAATGCGGGGTACGGGGCAAAGGGGACAGTGTCCTTTGTCACTGCATCCTGTTCTCTTGCTTCAAAGTACTTCTAACAAGTGCTAATTCTATCCCATTTTTGTTTATCTATTTATGTCTGATTTTCCCACAGGTCTGTCAGCAATTATGAGGATGGGGAACTTGTTTATTTTGTTCAGCTAATGTTTATAACATGTCTGTTACAATCACAACAACCAAGAAATATCTGTTAAATGAAGTTTGCTCAAGTTGAAAATCAAAAGATGAACAGTCACTGACAATCACTAATTGAGTTCAATTTCTTCCTGGGAGTGGAAATAACAGAATATAGGAAGGAAATGAAGCATGCAAAGAAAAAACATTCCAGGAAAAAAAGAACATACAAACACATATGCGCAAAGCAGAAATACAAGAGCCTATGACACTTCAGAGGAAGAGAACTTGGAGCACTGGAAACCAGAGCACAGGAAACACTTCTGACCCCAACTCTTGGGGTAAGAGGGTGGTTATTAATAGGTTGTCTGAAAACTATTCCAAGCATAATCCATGTACTGAGTCAGTATTTATATCCATATTTTTCAAACTTATATAAAGGCACTTCTGAATTTTTAAATGCAAAGATAATGTAAAAAGAATTTCTGAATTCTTATTTTGAATTTGGTTATTTTTCTCAACTAACAGATACTAGAAATGCCACTTATGTATAGCTCTGTGATGCTACACACTAAAAAGAATTCTCATTCTCCAAACAGTCTGGAAATAAGTAGTCAGGCATAGAGAAAGAGTCTGGACAAAGGGCACACGAGGCCCAAGAGTCAATTTCTAGCCCCATAAGTCACCAGCACGGTGGCCTTCAAAGAGCTCTATCTTTCAACAGCAGAATCAGGAGACTGTGCAGGGCCATATAATTCTTTATATCAGAAAGATCATCAAAATCTGGAATTATTCAAGTGATACAAGAATAGTAAGCCGTAAGGAAAAAAATCTGGACTTTCTCTTTCTCTCTCTCTCTCTCTCTCTCTCTCTCTCTCTCTCTCTCTCTCTCTCTGTGTGTGTGTGTGTGTGTGTGTGTGTGTGTGTGTGTGTGTGTCTCACTCCCCCTCACCAATACTGTAGGCTGAACAACTGGTCAAACACATCAGTGTATTACTAATATATAATAATTATAGAAATGAAGCTTGCGGGCCTCTCTGGTGGTGCACCGGGTTAAGTGCAGCACTATGAAGCTATCCAGAGCCACTGCACCACGAGTTTGATCCCCAGCCAGGGAGATTCCCACATGATACAGCAGACCTCTCCTGTCTCGCCCACTTCTCCCCTCAGAAGTGTACTTCACTTGCTCTGCTCCCCACTCTATATCTGGTGAATCCTCTCACCACCCCACACCTCTGGCCTACACCCCCAGCTTGTATGCATAAATAGTAAATCTAAAAAAAAAAAAAAGGACAGGTCATACAAATACCAAAAAAAGCATTATGGTGGTTAATTTTTGATGATAATATTATAAATTTTTCTTTGTGCTTCTCTGTATTTTCTAATCGCTTTCTATAATGAATGTTACCTTTATAATTCCACGTAGAAAGATATTAGTCAAAAATCAGCCACTCACCTTCAATATTTTCCCTTGTATTATGGAATGGAATGAAATGAAATGTCTAAATGTCAATGAAGCATAAATCAAGAAGAATGTATAAATTCCTAAGAAAATTTATTACTGGATCAGCCACAAATACTCTGTGAAAACCTACATGCTAATAAAGACAAAAAGTTGGGGGGGGGGGGAAGGGCTGCTGTACATTTAAGAAAATACTGTGCATGGGCCTCCCTGGTGGCACAAGAGGTTATATCTCAGCCTACGAAGCTATCTGCAGCCAGGGAACTTCCCACATGGAGCAGCAGACCTCTCCTGCCTTGCCCACTGCTCCCCTCAGCAGTGTATTTCAGTGGATCTGCCTGTTCTGCTCCCCACTCTGTCTCTGGTGAATCCTCCCACCCTCCACCCCCCCCACACCTCTGGCGTAATTCACATGCAATTATCATCCTTTCAAAGTACATATAATTCAGCCATTTTTATTATATTTACAAAGTTGTGTGAACACATTATATAATTAGTGAAATTTTTTACCCCAAAATGAAAGTTTATCTTCTAGCAGTTACTCAACACTCCATCCCTAAACTCATGAAAACCAGTAATCTACTTTCTGGCTGAAAGACCTGCCTATTTTGGACATTTCATAAAAGCAGTCATAAAATATATAGCCTTTCATGTCTGCCTTCTTTAACTCTGCATCTTATTTTCAGTGTGTACCCATGCATGGCAGAACATGGAGCATATCACGCCTTCTTGTAGCTGCATAATATTCTATTATCTAGATCTACCTACTACATTTTGTTTATGCATTTATCTACTGACAGATATTTAAACCGTTTCCTCTTTTGGCTATTATGAATAATGGTGCCTGAACAAGTTTTACATGGACATGTTTTCAATCTTCTTTGTACACAAACAAGAGTATTAACTAGAATGTAAGACATGGCAACTCTTAAGTTTAACCTTTTTTAGTACTGCCAAACTTAACCAAAGGCCTACACCATTTTACATCCCTACCAGGTTTCCAATTTCTCTTTATCTTCACAAATACTTATTATTGCCCATCTTTTTTATTAGTCTTTCCAGAGGGTGTGGAATGGCATGACACTATGGTTTCAATTTGCACATCCTATGACTAATGATGTTGAATCTCTTTTCACAAACTGGTTTGGCCATTTGAGCATCATCTTGGAGAAATGTCTAATAAATCCTTTGCTTATTTTTAATGGACTATCTTTTCATTGTTTAAGAGATTGTATATTCTGGCTTAAAATCCTTTATCAGATACCTGATGTCCAAATAGTCTCTCTCATTCTGTGGGTTTGTTGGGGGACAAAGAATGGCCTGAACAAACTCCACAGACAGGTTTTAATGGACACCACCCCCACCTCAGACCAGAGAGATCTAAGACACCTAGGGGCTACAAATCCCATAATGCCATCATCACCAAAGGGAGGATGCTGGGAACTGAGGGTAGAGTTAAGCAGCCATGTTTGGACATATAACCAGACATGTCAGCTTTGGGAATCTCTTGGCTGCTAGCCGGGTTTGGGTGCATCACTGGAATTTCAATTCAGCGGAACTGGTAGGACGCATTCACCAATTTATTCCTCTTCTTTTTTTCCCCTTCCTTTTGTAAATAAACCCTTTCTTAGTGTTATTGTGTGTGCCTGCAGTTGTGTTTTATTGTAAGTCCCTTTTTAAGCGCACGGGTGAGGACCCACAGTAAGGCACCCCATTTATATTGGGGCTGCCCTGTAACAGGTTGTGCTTTCATTTTCCTAAATGGTATCATTTGAAACATAAATTTCTAAATTTTAATGATATCCAATTCATGTATTTCTTCTTTTGTTGCTTGTGTTTTAAAGGCATATCACAGAAATAATTGCTTATTTTAGCACAATAAAGGGGGAAAAAAAACTACTGCTTAATACAAGGTCATGAAGATTTACACCTATGTTTTCTACTAAGAGTTTTACAGTTTCAGGTCTTACATTCAGGTCTATGATGAATACAGTGCTAATTTGTATGTAAGAATGAGGAAAGGGGGCCTCCGTGGTGGCACAATGGGTTAAGCGCAGCACTATAAACCTATCCAGAGCCACAGCAGCATAAGTTCAATCCCCAGCCAGGGAGATTCCCACATGTCGCAGCAGACCCTGCCTACCCCCTGCTCCCCTCAGCAGTGTACTTCAGTTGATCTGCCCATTCTGCTCCCCACTCTGTCTCTGGTGAATCCTCACACCACCCTACACCTCTGGCCTGCAGTCCAGCACTTGTACACATAAATAAATAAATCTTAAAATAAAAATGAGGAGAGTCCAAATTTGTTCTTTAGCATGTATCAATAGATAACTACTTGTCCCAGCACCATTTGTTGGAAAGATTATTCTTTTGCCATTGAATTGTCTTCACGCTTTTGTTGAAAATCAAGTGATAGGGCGTCCCGGGGGACACGAGTTCGATGTCCAGCAGGGGAGATTCCCATATGGAGTGGCAGACCTCTCCTGCCTCACCCGCTGCTCCTCTCAGCAGTGTATTTCAGTAGATCCTCTTGTTCTGCTCCCCACTCTGTCTCTGGTGAACCCTCTCAATGCCTCACACCTCTGGCCTGCACCCCAGCTTATATGCAAAAATAAAATAAATCTTTAAAAAAAAAAGAACCTTATTGTCTTTTTCCTGATCTTAGGAAAATGCACTCAATCTTTTATTATCAAAGAATGACACTTAGCTATGGCTATTAAGAGATTGTCACATTTAGGAATTTCCCGTCTCTTCCTAGTCTACTGAGTGTTTTATCATGAAAAGACAATGAATTATGCCAAATGCTTTTCCTGTAGCCATTGCAATGACAATGTGGTTCTTGTCCTTAAGTCTATTAATATGGTGTATTATATTGATTTTTCAGATAGTAAACCAACCTTACATTCCTGGGATAAACATTCCTTGGTCATAGTGTATACTCCTTCTAATACGGTACTAGATTTAGTTTGCTATTATTTTGCTCAAGATTTTTCACATCTATATCCATAAAGTATAGTAATGTTAATTGTTTTTCTCATGATATATTTGTAAGGTTTGGGGAACAGTAATGTGAAGTCATCTGAGCCTGGCCTTTTCTCTGTGGGATATCTTTTGATTGTTAATTCAACCTTTTGTTCTATTCAGACTTTTCTATTTCTTCTTGAGTCAATCTCCGCAGTGTCTTCCTAGTATTACATATATTCCATCTAAGTTATCTAGTTTGTTGGCTTATATATAATTGTTCCTAGTTATTCCTCCTTATACTCTTTTTTATTTCTGTAAGGTCAGTAGTGAGGTCTCCTCTTTAATTCCTGATTTTATCAATTTGAGTCTTGCCCCTCTTTTTCTCAGCCAATCTACTTTGATCCCAGAGCTCATTGAAGGCAATGCAGATGGGCTGCCACACTGCATAGTCAGTGAACTTAGGAAACTAGATCTAAGAGCTTGTCCACATCATGTGTATTTATTTGCTTTCTTTTTAATTTTGAAATAATTATAGAATCGCAGTAAGTTGCAAAAAAAATACAGAGAGCTTCTGCTTACCCCTTATCCAACTTCCCCTTTGATTACACATGTGCCTATGTGTATGTGTTTTCCCTGATTCTTTCCTGCTGCTCTGCTTCTTTTCCTTTCACTACCCTTTTCTTCCCTCTTCATGATCCATGTCTTTGGCTTGCCACCAGTATCTGAGGCAACTACCGAACCTTCAGAACTAAAGATTGTCGATTACTCTTGTAGGGATATTTAAGTGAATGTTCATGGTTCTTTCCTTTTCATTTGTTCTGCTTGGGACACTTGCTCCTTATGTGGTACAGTGCCAGGCACTTAGATGCTCCTCTCTATTCAGGCTCTTTGTTCTTATTTGGGAACATTAAAAATGGTAAATATATACTTCCACTTTAGGTCTTTTTCTTTTCTAGAGTACACGAACACATCAAATGTACTCAGAGAACTGTGGGTATTGCTGGTGAGAAGCAGCAGTATGAAATGGTGCAAAATAACCCTGGATTTGGAGTTGCAACCTCAGGTTGTACTTCATACCTTCTATGTGACCCTGAAAGTTAATTTGCTTTTGAATGTTTCTTCTTTTATAAAGTGTGGCTAACAATCTCACAGAGGTACTGTGGGGAGATAAAGGAAGTAGCATTTCTATAACCACTTAGTGAATCGGAAAATGCTGTTTCAAATGTGACGCAGCCATGCTTCTTTTGTATAAATAGTTGAAAATGAAGTCAAATTTTAAACTTGTTGCATTACCTCTATAGAGTTTGATTTCTTCTCAGGGAAAAAAGTCTCCCAGCTTTTTTATCCAAAGCCTTCTTACACCTTTGTCTTCAAATTAAATAACCAGTGCTTATTATGGTTGCCTTTTTTTCAACCAGGTATGACCCAGCTCCCTTGGGAAATTTGGGACGGCCATGTCAGCTGTCACGCTATCAAATGACATCTCAAGTGTTCTCCCCTCTTCTTATTCACCTAAGATTGGGGATTTTCATGTCCCAGAGACATGTTAGGAAATCACTCATGCTAACACATATGATCTTTCTGCTTACCTTTTCATTGGATTTCACAATTAGAAACCGACTTTAAATATAGTGCTAGAAACCAAGATACTCACTTTTAATTAAAAGGCCTGATTTAAATTTTTAAATACATATGGAGTAAATAGTCCATACAAAATGTGGGGGACAACAGAAAAATATAAGATTAGATAACTGACACAATTTTTTTTCTAAATGTGGTCCAGATGCAGACAAATTCTTTTACTGCATTAAGGGACATATATCTACAGAACACTGCACCCAATAACAGTAGAATACACACTGTTCTCAAGTACATACAGAGCGTTCTCCAGGATGCATGACATGCTATGTCATAAAATAAGTCTACTAAAGTTTAAAATATACATTAAAATAAAATGATACATAATCATATAAGGTATTTTCTCTGACTATAATGGATTAATTTTTAATATTAGTAATGGAAGGAAATACGGGAAATTCACAACTATGTGGACATATACTCCTAAATTATCTATGGATAAAAAAGGAAATCACAAGGAAAATGAGAAAAATTCTCCAGGTTCACTAAGGAGAGAAAGATAAATGTATAATCTATCCACCACAGCAGATCAAGGTAGGAAATTCTGCCGTATTTCTCACATCAACTATAACAGAACACTATTACTAAAACAACATTTTTACGTTCACATTTTATGGATTCCAGGGAAAATTTCCAAAAGAGAAGCACAGAAAGAAAGCTGTACTTTAATGATGTTAGCATATACTGAACTGTACATACAGATGCTCAGTTTCCAAAGTGACTTGCAACTTCTCCAATATTTTTCCAAAATTGACCTATTCTTATTCATCAGTATTATGGTTCATTTAAAATACCATAAGAACTCTCACTCTAACCCTACATTTAAACAAAAATATCACTTAAGAGAGTAACTGAATATAATAAAAAATACAGGCTTTAATATACTGTTGATGAGAATAATATTCATAAGTAGGACAAATTGGCAAAATCAATCACTAACCTTTAAATGTATTTTTTGATCCAACAAGTCCAGTTTTAAGAATTTATCTAAGAAAATAGCTTGTCAAACATATATACATTTATGGAAATATATATATATATATATATTTATTTTTTGCAGCTATTCATAAGAAATCATTAATGAAAATAATCCTAAATGTTCAAGAACTGTGAAATAAGTTACAGTACATCCAAACAACAGCATACCATGCAATCACTTAGAGCAAAATAAAAACAGGTTCTTACTGGCCTGAAGAGATAGCTAGAATCGATTGAAAGAAATAAAAGGAAAGGAAAGGAAGAAGGGAGGGAGGAAAGAGAGAGGGAAAGAGCGTATTTATGGTGTCATTTTTATTTATAAAATTAAAAGTATTCACTTACATTCTTTCTGCATGGGAAAAGTATGGAAGGAAATAAACCAAAATGCTAACATTGTATTTTCTACAATGAAAATGTAATGCGTATAATGATTTTAAAAAAACACATTAAAAATAATAATGCTACTAATAGAACAATGCTGCACATACAGGCTTGTATATGCACAGAATTATCTGGAAGACCATCTAAGAAACTACACTGGTTGCCTCTGAGAATGGGCTGTGGAAGAATGAAGAAAAGGATAAAGATTTATGTTTTACTCTTTATCCATGTGTACCTTTTAAACTTATTAAACAGTATCTACTCAAAGGAAATACAAATTTTAAAACATTAAAAAGTATATTAATATTTTTCAAGTAAAACTATACTGAATCCAATAAATACCGGAAAGTTGTTTGCAAAATTGAGTAGTATTAAAATCCTAATAGCATACCTATCATCAGTGACTACACCAAAAACTGAATAATATTAAAGAGCCAGTTACTCAACTAATAGTACACCCCAGCATTCATCTCTAAAGGGCAGCAACAGTAACACCCATGAATGAATAAAGTTTAATTCCGAACCTCTTCCAGCCAAGGAATTTTTACGGTCAAAATTAGAAAAATAAACAATAATGAGAAGACAAGTTTTCAATCACTGAGCTATAGTCACATTTTAATTCAAAGATTACAATGACAAGACTGGGTCATATGCTTTCATGAAACTACATTTTTTAAATGTATTAATTACAGGATTCTCTTAATGCAAACTGGATTTTGTTAAAATATCTAATTTAACAGTATCTCTGAAAATTTTAAAGGCATAATTTTCAACACAAAATGTAACTTACAGGAATTTATTAACTCATACATGTGTAAAATAAACTATGATAAAATAATTCTTGTGCATTGTTTATAAACTCAAAAGACTAAAACAAGCTGAATATTTTACAATGGAAAACCAGGTAAATTATGGTATGCAACAACAGCATACTATTCAGCCTACTTTTTTTATTAAAAAAAATTTTTAAAGTTAAGAAGCCTTTAATGTACTGACATGGACTGCAAGGTATGTCAAGTGGAAAAAGAATGAAAGAATGCAAGGTGGTCTATCTTAGGCTAACAACAATACCCAAATAAAGGTAGGAAGGTGACTATATGTGCACTTTTCTCACATACAGTTTATAACACTGGTTTCTCCAGAGAGGAAAACTGAGTGGATGGCAGATTGGAGGAACCATGTATAAGCATTATCTGTTCAAAAAATAAGTACTTGATAATAGAAAAATTTAATGCAGCTATTTCTCCTTTTTTAGGTAGTTTATACAAGATGAAAAAAATCTTCATATACAACTACAGCAGAATTAAACTCGCTCATAATAAAAAGGATAATAAGGATATACCCCAGGTAGCTTTAAAAAAGAATTCTACAGGCAATAATAAATATAGTAAGCATATGACTACAATAGAAAGTATATATACATGTGGGTATATGTGTGTACATGTACACGTGTGTGTGTATGCCTTAACTATCCAAGAATAATCTCAAAAGTGCCATGTAACCCCACCAATATCCCCAAATTGGTAACTGATCAGTTGGTGAAATCATGAAGTAAAGATATGAAAACAGAAGAGCCTTGATTTTATCAAGAGCTAGGGCTCTCTGCAAGAGGTTAGCTTCACACAGCCTTCTCTCAGCAAGGCCACTCTTGTCTGTGGCCACTTCACAAAATTAGAACAGTGTTAATATGGCCAAGAGTCATGTTAGGTCCCTAGTCACATGGTCCACAGTGCCAAGCTAAGGCCCCAGCCAACACAGCTCTCTCATAAATGGAAGACAACAAACAGGACCCAGAGTATACGTATGACCAGGGGGTGGGTACCTGGTTCAGGGGCTCACACCTTTCAGGTGAAATAGTAAGGAGCTGGGCCTCCCCGGTGGCACAGGGGTTAAGCACTGCGCTGTGGAGCTGTGCAGCGGAGATGCGAGTTCGAAGCCCAGGGAGAATCCCACATGGCGCGGCAGACCTCTCCTGCCTCACCCGCTGCTCCCCTCAGCAGTGTATTTCTGATCTGCCTGTTCTGCTCCCCACTCTATCTCTGGTGAACCATCTCGCCGCCCCACGCCTCTGGCCTGTACCCCAGCTTGTATGTATAAATAAAAAATAAATCTTTAAAAAAAAAAATAGTAAGGAGCTACTTCTCTCTCCCGCCCCTCTCCCCATCCCCACACACACACATTAAGAACCCTTCTCAGTCTGCCCACATCTCTTAACACAAGAATCATAACTATCTCTTCACTTATCTGCCTTTCCTTTTACGTAGAGCTCTTTGGGAGAGCTGAGAGCTAAGTGCTGAGAGGCAAAACTGAGAGCCTCTCCCTGTCCTGAGGCAGGATCACATAGTTAGCTGAGTGAAAATTCTGATAAATATATATAGCTAGAGCATTCTACTAATTCCCCAGATATACCTAGACTAACCCATTTTAAAGGCCACAATTTTCATCAAAGGTTCTGTGGTTTTGGTCCATCTTATTAACTCCTATGTATACCTCTTTTTGCATCCCCTGCAGTCACCCGTGCCAACCCAAAAGAGATCTAGTAATTCAAAGAGATGTTGCTAATTTTCCAGCTTTTACTGGTTCCTTCATGATTCCATAAAATCAACACTACATAATCCAGTTAAATATTGTTACTGTGTCCAAATAAATGCTCCTTTGGCAATTTCAAAAATCTACTACAAGTTCTGAAATGAATTAGAAAATGGAAAGCATTTCCCATCATGTTCATTTTTAAAACGCAATCTCAGCCATAGGAAATCTATTTGGCATGCCACTCACTCCCCAAAGATAAACTCTACCAGCAGCAGGCTAAAACGCCATATACCCATTAACCCAAATCAGCTCCACAAAGGGCAATGCAGCATTGCAAGCATTTCTCTTCAAAGGGCCACGTTCCTCAGAATAGGATCCCATGTCTGAAGAGTTATAAATTAAATGACAATATATACACAAAAACATAGTTATAGATTTTGATATATACTTGGCCTAACTTCTCCATAAATCAATTCAGAGATAGAGAAAGAAAATAATCTTCATCTCTCCCTGCCCTTGCTGGCATAGACCATTATTCCTATTAAGAGAATTCAAGTTCTCGTTGGATCACCTTGCTCACTGACAATTACTTTTGAAAGCATCTGAAAAACTGGATTTGTTCTGACCTATCTGATGTTATTTTATTCCTTGGACATAAAAAATAAAAGAAAAAAATAATCTCTTCCTTTGTTTTCATTTTAAGCAAGTATCTGAAAGTAAGGAAAAGCAATGAATGAATTACCAGCATCTCCAATGATAAAAGTGCTCATAAAACAAGATGCTAAGAAATATCTACTTAGAAGTCTAAACAGACTGGAAAACAAAACACAAAAGGCCAGCCTTCAAGATGAGCCTTCCTTTCACTGACATCTGGACCAGACATTACAAAATGACTCCCAGGAGAGGTCTGATCACTTAGGACAAGTAACACCAGACTCTAACTGAACACTAAAGAGTGTGGTGGAGGGAAATGTGGTAATACAGACTCAGAAATATCACATACTTTGCTAGTTAACTTTTGGGCCTACTAGGCAAAAGAACTAAAAAAGAATTTTATAATGACGTAACATTTTGTTAGAAAAGTAATATACAATATTGCACAAACTCCAAATAATTTTTAAAACTAAAAGCATCTGCCAAAAATGAAAAAGCAGGTTCTAGGTATATAAAATTACAGGTAAAGTAAGTGAAGTTCACAATTTAAAAGTCATGATAATCTTAAATGACGAGATAAATTACTTTCAATTACTCATGAAATGAGCTCCATGTTATACAACCTAAGTGGGGTTCATCAAAACGTTTTGTCGTATAAAAAAAATCCTAAAACATTTGAAAGACCTAAATACAATCAATCCCCATATTTGAGAAAATTACTTAAAGCAAGGTGAGTTTAAAATGTTGAAGGACTCTAAAATATTTTATGGAGAATTTTCTGTAATTACCCAAATATATTCATAAAGAATTATGTGTACCTTCACAATTCAATCACTCTAAACTAAGTACATCATTTGCGTGGTACTAGACTGGGCACTGGAGTGATGAGAGGGATGAGAGAGTTGGAAATCAGGAAAGAACTATATACCTACCCTCAAAGCCATTACAATCTACTTTCGAACACAAATCACTTAAAATACCTTTACAAAATTAAAAGAGGGCTTCACTGGTGGCGAAAGGGGTTAAGTCTCAGCCTATGAAGCTATCCACAGCCACTACAGCATGAGTTCGATCCCCAGGCAGGGAGATTCCCACATGGTACAGCAGACCTCTTCTGCCTCGCCCGCTGCTCCCCTCAGCAGTGTATTTAAGTCAATCCACCTGTTCTGTTCCCCACTCTGTCTCTGGTGACTCCTCTCACCCCCTCCCACACCTCTGGCCTACACCCCAGTTCTTGTATGCATAAATAAATCTTAAAAAAAAAAAAGAATTCCTAAAACTAAATAGCAGAGACAGATCAATTTTAAAATGGACAAAAGAACTTAATAGTTATTTCTCCAAAGACATACAAATGGGCAATAATAACATGAAAATATAGTAAATATCTTAGTCACTAGGGGAATGCAAATCAAAACCACAATGAAACACTACTTCATACCTACTAGGATGACGATAATTAAAAAAATAAATAGAAAATAATAAGTATTGGCAAGGATGCAGAGAAATTAAAATCCTCTGAAACTAAAACCCTCTGATATTACTATTGGGAATGTAAATTGGTATAGACAATGTAGAAAAGTTTGGCAGTTCCTCAAAAACCTAAACAAAGAATTACCATACAACCCAGCAATTCCACTCTCTCATTATATACCCCACAGACCTGCAAAAAGATTGAAGCAGAAATGTATAAATCAATGCTCATCACAGTATTATCTGCAATAATCAAAATGTGGAAAGCATATGATCAACAGTTTAATGAATAAACGGAAGATGTGCAGCAGCCCCCATGTTCCACAGAGGATATAGCCAAGACCCCCAGTGGATGCCTGAAACTGCAGATAGTACCAAACCCTACATAAATTATGTTTTTTTTCCCTCTACACATACACGCCCCTCATAAAGTTTAATTTCTAAATTAGGCACAGTGAGAGAGTAACAACAACTAAAAAAAATAGAACAATTACAACAATATACTGTAATAGAATTTATGTAAATACGGTCTTTCCAAATATCTTTTTATACACATTTTTAAACTGGTTGACTGTAGGCAACTGACCATGTAGGATATGAAGCCGTAGAAAAAGGACTACTGTATAGCCATATAATGAAATACTATTCAGCAGTTAAAAACGAATCACATTCCTTACATACTACAACATGACTGGACCTTGAAAACACTGTGTAAGTTAAATTAATTGGTGAAAAAGGACAAGTATTGTATGATTCTACTTACATGAAATATCTAGAATAAGCAACTCACAGACAGAGAAAATAGATTAGAGTTACCAGGGGCTGGGGGAGGTGAGACGAATGCAGATTTATTACTTAACAGAGTTTCTGTTTGTGGTGATGAAAAAGATTTAGAAGCAGAATGTGGTGATGACTGCAGAACAGTGTAAAAGTAATTAATGCCACTGAATTTATACTGATAATGGTATATATATAATGTTACATCTTTAATCACAATAAAAATCAAATGTAAAAGTTTACATCTGCTCTTTAATCATCTGTGCTTCCCAAGGATAGATTTCCAATTAGGGGTTGAATTCTGAAATGGACTGTCACACCTGATCCAAGCCTGATGAAAACCTTAGTGGGAAGCTTATTTCTTTACATGCTGCCAAGATGCTAGGAGCACACTTTCTCCCAAGGCAGCCACTCACTTTTTATGAAGGAAGAATAATAACCTGTGCTGGGAAAAACAGAGACTAATGGAAAGGAAGTTGCAGAATCTAAAAGTCAAACTCTGCTACTTTGTAACTATAAGTTGTGGACAATTGTGCCATTTCTCTAAGCCTCCATTTCTTCTCATTTTCAAATGAAAATAGCAATGACTTTAAATACTGCTGTAAGGATAACTATAGCACCCAGGATAATGCCTGGCAAATGTCAGATGTTCCATCTGTGATGGCTATTACCATTGTGACAAAAGTTCTAATTTCCACCCTTGGGTCACGCAAAGGCTGAGCAGGACACAGCTTGAGTCTGGAGAACTCTGACTTAACACAAGTCAAAACAGGGCCACGGGACCATGCGAAGACTTCAGAGAAGGAAATGTTTTTATGCAGTTCAACTACTCATAGAAAGACTGGCTTATTGTCTCTAGAATGAACTCAGCTCCTCTCCATTAGGAAGGGCACTGCTGCACAATTCATTCTCTCAATACAACAGGCCTCTGTTAGCATGTCTAAGCAACAGTTCATAACAAAGTCTGATTCAACCCACAGGAAAGACACAGTAAAGGAACCATGCTGAAAATCCACTCGAAGGTGGCCCCCAGGTAGCTCTCAAACTTTGGTGGCCTCAGAATCACTTGAGAAATCTGTTACAAAAACAGACGACTCACCTTTAACACCAGACATTGCCATAGCTAATAAATTTCAAATAGGGCCCTTGAGCCCTAGTGTTTCAAGAAATACTTGAAGGTAGGTGGCAAAAATGTTTTAAGATTACATTCTAATGTTAACAAATAGACCAATATGCCCTACAAAGCAAAGGCTGCATTTTCTCCATACCTATCTAGAAAAGCAGTAACTTTTACAAAGGAGGACAGGAACAGCAACCTAAAAAAGAGAGCATCTGTATGTAATACTCAACTGAAAATGCATATAGTGTTCAACTAAAATGCATATATGAAAGTCCTTCATTATTGCTTATTCTTTTTAAAACTACAAAGAACTGAAAAATACAAATAATGTCCCATTCTATACTTCTCACAGTAACTAAAAGTACACTTAAATTATCAGGAGTCGGAAAAAAAATTTGTGAAAGTGGTTCATCCTTAGATTGCAAAGGAAATTATTAACTGGTATAACTTTTTGGCCAGCAAGTAGGCAATAAGTATCAAAAATCACCCTTTTAATTTACCCTGAGGAAACACAAAAGAAACTATGCAAAAAGAAAGTCCCTGTTATATCAATAGTGCATGTACTATCAGAAAAAATAATAATAATAAATCACATGCATTTCAAGGATCCCAGTTTGCCAAAATTTGCCCTTTCAACTCATAACAAAGCTATTAAAAATTAAAACAATGCATACTATGTGGTTACACAGAAACTATTTATAAACTATATAAGAACTAAAATTACTCACTAGAAAGTATGGATATATGGACAGCCTCAAAGGGTGATACATTAAGAAATAAGAGCTTTTGTTAGGAAGGTTTGATGTGGGATTTCCTCCTCTAGACTTTCAACTTCCTATACTATTGCTATATCATTGTAATAAGATTATAAGTAAATTTAAATGTGCTTGAAAAGTTAACTGAACAAGTTAAAGACAGGCAGAAAGTAACTGAGCCAGCTATCCTGCAGGAGATACACTCATACCAAACAGGCCATGCTAACAGATGGCCAGCAGGTCAATTCTAGATCTTTTCACAAAAAGATAAATCTTGATTAACAGATCTTTGTAACTATTAACCACCAAATTTACATTTTTTAAAAAGCAAGTATAAACACTAATGATAGGAGGAAATCTTGTTTGGCAGCTATTCACAGGACAGAAAGATCAGAAGAGTTCACAAACCACAACTCCAATATAAACCAACAAAATTTTGTAGCTAAGAGGCAGTTAACGTGAAAAGAAACAATAGCATGAGAATTCTCATTCTAGTTTTAGCACATACTAGGATTTAATTTGGATATCTTCATTTCTCATCTGTAAACTGAGAGGATGATGATGGTATCTCCCCTGCATAGTTCAGAGGACTCAGAAGGGTTCAAATAAGATTATGAATGTAAAAGTGCTTTGAACATAAGGGTGGGGGATGGGCTTAAACATGACATATTGAAGACATACAGCCTTTTATCAAGTTTGCTTTTACATATATCTTATCAATAAGATTCATTTAATGTCTTAAGTACTGATAATTTTTAAATGTGCAATATTTAATTTTCTGAATATAACATTAATGCATGTTTATTGAGAAAAATGGGAGAAAACTACAAAGAAACAAAACAAGTCAAATTTTAATGCAGAGATAAGTGCCAATAGTATTTCTATATCTTATAACCTTTAAAATGTATGTGTAGAGTTGTTATATACTTTGCAATATTATCTGTGCTACAATTTAATCCACTTTTTCCCCACTTACACGATCACATTTTTCATATTCTTAAATGTTAAGAACATGATTTTAAATGATTATTCCAATTTCTCATTTCCTTAAATAAAGCTATAATGAATGTCCTCATACCAAGAAAAAAGTGTGTGTGTGTGTGTGTGTGTGTGTGTGTGTATGTGTGTGTGTACACACGTATGTCTACCAAAGAGAATAACAGTGTTCAGGATACATTCCAAACTGGTAAATGTGTATGTCTCGCAAGGGGCCTGAGTTATGAGGTCATACTTTTCCCTTTCTCTGCATTTGTTCAAATCTTTGAAGAATCTATTTATCTTTACTGGGTAATTTTTTTTTTAATTTACAGAAGAAAATGCAATCACTGAGAAAATTAATGTAGAGTACAGGGCTCTCAAACTTTGAGCTTTTAAGAATCACCTGGGGATTAAAACTGTGGCTGCCGAAGCCCCATGCAACCTTAACTGCCCCAAATCTCAGCGTAGATGGGAATAAGGCCAGAACATCTTTATTACAAGTGCCCCAACTGATTCTGGTGACTGGATTACTGCTACTACTACTGCTCCAGCATTATTAATTCCTACCATGCCATTAATATTAACTCCTACCATGAATACATGGTAGGAATGCCAAGTATAATTTACTGCATGCCAGTCACTGTTCTCAGCATTTTACATATATTATCTTATTTAATTCTGACAACACTCTCTAAGTAGATACTACTATTAACACTGTCCTCCCTTCACTCTAATTTTACAGATGAGAACATTAAAAACAAAGAGATGATTAAAGTGGCCCCTGGCCCAAAGTCACAGGGCTAGTACATGACAGAGCCAGGATGCACAACAAAGTTTGAAATTTATTGATACAGTTTCCTAATCTAAGACAATAACTGGTGAGGTCATGCCAATGCTATTTTATCTCATATATTACATTTAAAGGACACTAGCAAAACAGATTTTGCTAAAGAAAGAAAGCATGGTGAAATCATATTAAATCAGAAGGGGACAAAGGATCTAGGGCTGATTACATATTTTAGCATTATTCACATCAATTCACATCGCCCCTATTAGACTGTGAATCCCTGAAGTGTAGGGACCATATATGTTTTTCAACTGTACCTTCATGGTATCTGGTGCCTAATTAAAGAAGGGTTTTAAGACATGAATTAATTAGTAAATCCAGAAATGGTCTGGTGACTGTCCTAGAAAATGAAGGGCTACTATGTGGAGAAGAAACAGACAATTCATGGTGCTTCATGTGGCAAAATTAAAATCAACAGGTAAAACGGAAGGGGTAGATTTTGATAGTCTGATGATAGTCTAGGATGCTACACTACTAGCATCCTAGATCTACCCAATATCAGAGAAGCACATCTGCTGATAGAGATTGATGACAGGAGAGAGAAGATAGAATGTTTGGTCTAAGGGGCCTCTAGAGCTCTTCCAAAGCTCAAATTCTATTATTCAAAGTTATGACATTAGTTTCTTTCATCATTCCATGACTAACAACTCCCAAGTAATAAGCAACAGAGGATACCAAAAAGTGTTCAACCAACTCCCAGTTCCCTCAAGGACTTAGAGAAGAGTAAATGCGCAGGAGTCAATCTTCCAATGAGGACAGTGAAAGAAAAGCAAACATCAAGAAGTCAAGAAAAAACTTCCAGGCAGGAAACAAGAGGGAAGTCAATAAAGATGTTATGCAAGAAATGCCATCATTTGAGCACAACTGAGCTTGAACTTTAGGGATCCATGGAGGGAACTAGGTTGAGGCTGACACTAAGAATGTGGAGAGAGAAAGCTTTCTGAGTGATAGTAATGTTCTAAGCATAAACAGGTTAGAAAGCCCTCGGTGAAGAAGAATTGGCCAGAAATAATAAGTAAATTCTGGTGCTAAAAAGAAAAAGCTTTAGAGGTCACTTAATCAAACACACACATACTTTAGAGATGGTGCCCTACTAGCACTGAGTAAAGAAAGGTTACTTTATTTTGTTAAATTGCAGTTTATAAACCAAATACTATAACATCATGATTTATTGCTTAGTTATTAAGAATCATAGATCTTTCCCTTATCTTTTAATAAATCTTTTAAAAGATTCTGTTTTTAAGCAATTGTTATTTTTTGCTACTGTCCACTCTTTCTACTAAATTTGACAATCCTATTTGCAGTTAGCAAATCTGACAGTTTTTAAAAACTCAGCTCTGAGCTTAACATTTGTAATCCCTTATTTACAATCAGTACTGAGACATAAAATAGACTATAATAGTCCATTTAACTAGAAGATTAAGAATAAACAGAATCCAAACAATAACTCTGAGGTCCAAGAAACTACCTAATTCAACTTAGAATCAAAAATTACCTAAGAACATAGAATTAACAAGAGACTGAAGCAGAAACGCTAAAGCCCAAGCCAATGAACAAAATATAACACATTTGAATGATAAAGTGAAATGTTCTGCTGGGCAAACACTTCTCAACATCCTTGTCAAACTATTTTAAGGATCTGAAATCTTGCTCTATAAAAAGCAAGTCCCATCATCTGAACTTCACTTAGGAGATTCTATCGCAGTAGTTATTGAAGCATAACACACCAAGCTTCAGATTTTAGCTTCCTATTTGTAAAAAACTGCTTCCCTCTTTTTATAGAAAGTTCAATCTGTGACCAAAAGCCAGACACATTATCCGAGTTTTAAATTCAAACACTAATTTAAGTGTAAATTTCCTAAGGTCTTTTAAGCATTTACAACTTAAATGGAAACAAGAAAATACAATATTACACATCTCCACCCCCAACGGTCTCTTCAAAGGAGTTCTGACTTCAGTTAACCTTAGTTGAGAGAATACAAAGCTATGGCTGAAAACTCCTTGATAAAACTTTAAAAATCTAAAGCACTGCTAACATTAGCCAATAAACTATGAATTATTATAAAAACAGATCTGAGTAAAAACTGCTTTAAAAGGGGGGCAATTACACAATTTTACAAAGATGAATCAGCAATGAGTTCACCAAAATGTAAATCTTTCTTAGCAGATAGATAAGATAAATAATACTCTAACTCTGGGACACTGATGGTATTTTTCATACTGCAGGATCCCTCATATCAAGCGTTCAGTAAATGTCACTAGTAATAACAGTAGTAATAATAATAACAATTCCTAAAGCCGAAATTTATACCGGAAAAAAGGCACATGGCAGCATGCAAATGTTTCCCCATTCTGACTCTTTAGCATCAGTGCCTCCCAAAGGATTAGGAGAATCTGAAGCTTCTCACTGCCACATCTCCAAATTAAAGTATCAAGTTTAAAGAGCTTACAGATTCTACGAATGGCCAGTAGAAACTCACCCAGGTGCAACACAAATGCTTTACGGGTTCACCTAATTTATTGCTTAATTTTCAGAAATAAACATAACTATTTTAAAAGCATTATGTAATAAGTTAGGCTCTGGAAAACCCCATACTTATCGGAGCGGCTCGGAAAATGGAAAGCAAAATTCGATTAGCTCCATTGTACCCAACCCAGCTAACGTGCAAGATCACACACTCATCTTCGTCAGAGCGTCTCTGCCAAAACCAAAGAACAACAAAGGCAAGTTGAGGAGGCTGCACAAGGCTTATTAACTCAGCACTTGTCGGCTTTCCCAGATTCCGCAAGCAGCTCTCCGCCGGCCCGAGGGACTAAGGCGACCCTCCGCATCCCGCCGGGCGGGCCACTCCGCTCGGCGCCACTGGATCAGCTTTTGTTTGGCGGGGTCGGGAGCCCCAGCCGCCCGCCTCCCCGGCACCCCTTCCCTCTGGATCTTTCTCCACACCCATCACTCGCCGATGACTAGTTGTTGTGTGTTTCTCTCCCTCGCCCCCTCCCCTTGCAATCCCGGGCTCCCTTCAAACGCGACTCCGGGTTCTCCCACTCCGCCCGGGAGATTCGGGTCAGAAAGGGGGCCCGGGGTGGAGTCCGGGAGAGGGAAAGACAGAGGGGCACACAAAGCCGGCTAAAGCCGGCTGACCCCACAGTCCCCCCTCCCCCCGCGCTCTTTGCAAAGCAGCCTGGGATCAGCGACCTGCGGGTTGGAAAAAACAACCCTCCCATCCAGCTCCTCGCCGGCTCCCACCTAAGGGCCGCCCCCTCCCCCCAAAGTGCACCCCAGAGCCGATGACAGGGCTGGACATCGCCCCCACCCAGACTCGGCACCCGCCACCGCCAGACAGGGAGCAAAGGCCTGGGAGGACTGGGAGTCGAAATCTCCCCGCCCGAACCTGGTACTTACAGCCGTATTATTCGCTACTGTTGCCGCTGCGGACAGACAGCCGCCGCCTTCTCCTCCACCCCAATGAGGTTAAGCGCTTGGTGCGGGGAATAAAAAAAAAAAAAAAAAGAAGTGGCCTAGGGCGCCTGCGCAGTGCGGTTTCCCTTTTTCCCCTTGCCGCCACCGACCTGGCCCGACCATAGAGAGTGTAAACGAAACCAGAGCGGCCAGTGCCTCTCTATGGTAACGCCCCGCGCACGCGCCGGCCTGGCTGCGCCGGGCTCCAAGAGCCGCCGGTCCCAGGAGCTTTCGCCTCCTTGAAGGACGTCATTTGACTGCGATGGGGACCCGTACAGTAGGGGTTCTTTAAGGGTAGGGTGGCAGGGGTGAGGAGTTGCGGCAAAGTTAAGGCTCGGGCAAGGAGGATCGCTCCAAGCGGCCACGGAATAGAGCACCAGCAAGGTGGCACTGTAGTGAGTAGAGCTAAAGAGGAAACTGAAAAGACGGGAAGAAAGTCGTCCGACCAACACTTCCTTCCGTCAGGAATCTTCGACATGAAGGAAAGGCCTTTCACTTCTGGGTTACGAGCTTCCCGCCCCCGTCGGGCAATGTGCTTGAAAGAAATTGTGCCCTGCGACTTCCCGTACCGGGTTTACGTCCGTTCCCACTTCCCCTGTGGTCTAGGCGCCGATTCTTGAGCCGGAAGCACAACTTTTTAACGGTTCTGTGCGCTTTGGGAGCGGATCCGGCCAAAATACCTGGAGACCGCCAACCAGGATCCCTTTTTTATTTGAGCGCCTCCACAAATAATGCTGCTTCTGCCCTGCCTCTCGCATTACTCTAGGATGATAAGGGGGGAAGTGTTTCGGAAGATAGAAAGCTGTGCAAATTACAGAACCGCCTTTAAGGATTTGAAGTTTTGCCGCTCCAAAACCCTACGCTCGCCGGTAATTTGACATTAAATACACCGCCTCACGAAAGTCACTCAGCATGTCAGTTAGCCTCCCTTCATCTCGATGTCCAGTGCATTGAGTTTTCACTGGCAGCTCTCGGGACCAAGCTTCGTGCTGGCGGGATGTCTGTGCTAGCAGCGAACTGTGAGCTAATACCTTGAACCTCTGGATTCAGGATAGTGCAGAAAAGGAGACACCGTGGTCTAAGTGAAATGGGGTGAGAGATGGGCCCACAAGTAAAGAGTGGACAGTAAGTTTGATAAATAGGGTAAGTTATTTTTTAATTATGGTTAAATGTACATAGCATAACTTTCAGATTACCCATTTTTAAGTGCACAGTTCAGTAAAGTACATTTACATCGCTGTGCAGTCACGTCCAGAATTCTTCTCATCTTAAAAAAACTAGAGTGCTATAGACGCATTGAAGTCCTGTCTATCTCTCCTTCCCCTAATTCCTGGCAGTAACCATTCTACTTGCTGTCTCCAAGAATTTGACTACTCAGGTGCCTCATATAAGTGGGATCATGCATTATTTGTCTTTTTATGGGTGATTTATTTCACTTAGAAAAATGTCTTCAAGGTTCATCCTCGTTGTACCATGTGTCAGAATTTTCTTTTTAAAGCTGAATATTTGCCTCCACCTTTAGAAAGTTATGAATTATGATGTGCAATGGGTACATTAATCTCTTTAAGACTCTGCTTTCAATAGGATAGGGAAGGTTTTGAAACCAAGTAGAGAAATGCACTAAGGGTCATGTCCTGGGCTAGGGCTAGTAAAACGGTGAATAAAAAGTTTTAGAAAGTGACCCCCGCAGTGGAAGCTCAGTGCATACTCACTTTATATAAATAAAGCATTTATGGAGACTTACGATATGTCGGGCATCATATTAACTGCTTTATGTAAATTGTTTATACAAACAATTTACATGAGCCATCAAAATAAACATGAGCCAATTGTCATTTGCCATGTTTTATGAATGAGAAAAATCAAGGTTCCATGTTAGTCTGTTGACTAAGGGGAAGTCATTAACCACACACACAACAAGTGATTCAGAAACAATTCCATGGGAACTGAGCATCCCTGGGCACTGACTATTCACTGCTTTTGATAAAGAATATTGAAAGAAAGCAATTCACATGTAAGCATGAGTTTTCACAGGAGAATGAATAGACTGACATCTAAAATTTTCACTGTTAAAGTACTGACTTGTGAAAACCTGGCAAAACTGCATCTTCCAAGGTCATTTAAAGGACCCTGGGATTTGATTCCAGTTCTGTTCATGGCCTTTAAAAAATATAAATGCCAGGTAAGTTTTGTATGTAATAGAGAAATTAGTAAGACACACTACTCTACTCAGTACTTCATCTTGCGTATACAAAAACCCTGTGAGGTCATTTAAGCATTGATCTCCTTTTGGCCAATGAGGAAATTGAGGGCTAATAAGGCAAAAAAGATTTGCCAAGTGCCACATGGCTGATTGGTACCAAGGCAGCAGTTGAAACCTGAGCCTCCAGAATTGCCACTCTGTGCTGTGGGCTCCCTCACAAAGATAGATACTGTAGTCTGAGTGGACAAATTTTCTATTCATCCAGTCTCCTTTTCCTCAGATACATGCCCAAACTCCCATGAAGCCAGTGCTGAGCTGGGGACAACTCAGCTCACCCCCTAGGTTCCTGACTTAGGCACATGGAAGAATTCAGAGTAGGTGAGTTAGAAATAAAGTTTTTAATGTAAGCTATAGTATACACTCAGGAAAGAATGCAAACAGATTCAAGAGAGAATTGAGCCTTGAGGCTGCTGATAAATGTGTATTTTTAGTGAGGGGCTCTCACAGATGGGGTCCGAAACTGGTTCTGACCAGTTCTTTGTTTAGCGAGACTTGAGACATAACATGACCCCAGAGGTTAACCAAGATAGAGTTTTAAACAAGTAGGGTTTGGGTCATATTGCCTTGGAATGTGTACGACACTTTTTCCAGTTATTGGATGGGGGAGGGAGCGGGAGGGCAGCAATTTATCTCACTCCTTACTAGGAGATTTCGGCCCCATCTGTATTATTTACCCAACCATGTGAAAACAATGGGAAGAGCAAAGTTTTGTCCTTGAGTCCTGTCCCTCTGTCTCTGTCCTGGGACCCTTCGTATCTCATTGCCCCTGAAAGATCTTTCATCCTCTTTAAAGAGGTAAAAGGACTGTGGTCTCAATCTTCTTTTGTTTTGTTTTGTTTTTTGTGGTCTCAATCTTCTGTAGCTACTTCCTGCTGAACATAAGTATAGTTCCTACCTGCAGGTATGAGGAATGAATTCTGCTTTGGCCTGAATTTGAGAGACTCTGAATTTGCAACAGGCTGAAATCCCTATAACACTGGTCAACAAATTTTTACAAAAGTCATATAACTAAAATAAAATCAGTCATTTCCTATCAGTTTGTATGTGCTCAACACAAATATGACAGTCAAATCTAATTTTGGCTCTAGTTTTTTTTTTGTAATCTGCAATAAGTTGATGTTTACATCACGAAATGCATACCAATCACTGGTCAACAAATTTTTACAAAAGTCATGTTACTGAAATAAAATTAGTCAAATTCTAATTTTGGCTCTAGTTTTTTTGTAATCTGCAATAAATGGATATTTACATCATGAAATGCATGCCAATAGTAATAGGCCTACAGTTAATACCTGTAAAAAATCAAGTCATAGACTACTTCTTAGATTTCTTCGCTTGTCTCTTGCACAGCTATTCAGGAGCATCTCTGTCCAGCAGTAGTCAGCCCGCATTGTAGTGGACCATTTTCCCTGATATCTTTGTTCCATTGATGCAGTATTGTAACAGGGTGGTCCCCAGGAGAAAGGGTGTGTCCAGGTTCTCTGTCCCACCCCAAGTAGGGTGGAACTGAGCAGGATATAAGAAGCTTGAGAACAGAGAGGAGACACACAGAGGATGCACACAGAGGAGACACAGAACACAGATAGAAGACAGGAGGAGATGGAAGAAGGATGGAAAGCCAGAAGAGGCCCAAGGACCTGAGAGACTTGTAAAGAAGCTGCACTGGCCTGGACTGATTGAAATAGATACGGGTGAGAGACGCGTGGGGAAGTTAACGATGGCCGTGTTGATTTTGGTTTTGATTATGTTCTGTTCTGCTCAGAATTGTCTGACTGTTTCTGACCCTTGTCTGTGGGTCCCTGCCAAAAGCTGTTTTAGACTTGTGGCAGGCTTTCGAGACTTGCTTTGGTATTATGCAATGTGATGCAATATTACATCATTCTAGGCTGATTTAGGATGTTGTTGCAGTCCTGGATGAATTTACACGGTGAAACATGTAAAATGAATTGTATGAAATATCTTCCAAACGAGAGCTAATAAAAAATTTTCAGGGTTATATTCATGTTCAGCACACCAAGATACTACAGATTAGGGCCTTTTTAAGTCAGTAATGATCTCACTGTTGACCAGTGTAATGTTTTACACCAAGAGTTGGAACAGACAAGACTCTGTTAGGAGAATGAGAGTAACTATTAGAACCTCAGTGAGTGAGGAGACCCAAGGTCACCATTCTATAAGCCAGTCCCACAGATTTGATACCCCTTGAATTCTACAGCCTTTAGGGGGATTAAGTAATTTAAGAAGCAAGACCCAAAGACTAAAAGAAGCATATTCTACTAACAGTAGCCATAGGACCGAATGAGTCCATTAATCTATCCAAACCAATTAGAAAAGGCTTTGTATATAATGGAAGTCCAGGGCCAATATGGAGTTTCTTTAAGTTGCCCCTCTTCTGGAAAGCCGCTTCTTTCTCTTGTGTTTTCAGTTTCTGGACAGCCCTGGAGCTCAGCTCAAGGTTGCCGCTATTACACATTTGTTTATACAAGCCTCAGAAAGAAAAAAGGTGTTTTTTTTTCCTTTGTGTGTTCTTTAAGGTCTGAGAGCAATTTAATCATTTAGCCTTCATCACAGTATTGGTTAAACAATGAGACAGAGACTATGCTATATGTGGCATTTTTAAACTTAAAAAGCTGGTAAACCAACTATGTACCAAACAAAGCAGGAAAAATTCTGTTCTTAGAGGGGACAGAAAATAAAATAATTATATTTTGTGCTATATCAGAATAAGTGCTGTGGGAAAAATGAAACAGTGAAAAGGAACTAGGGAGCTCAGAAGATGGAAAGAGATACCTGCTTAAATGGGTGGGGATGGTTGGCACTGAGAAGCCAACTTTGAGCAAAAGACCTGAAGGAGGTGAGGAAGCAGGAAATATCCTTAATCTAAGAGAATATGCCAGGTAGAACACTGAGGGCAGAAATCATCCCGAGGCGGGAGGACACCTACTACATTCTAAGAACAGAAGGGAGGCCAGGACAGCAGAAGTGGAGTATTGAAGGGGAAAAAGCAGGAAATGAGGTCAGAGTAACAGGGTGCCAGATTGTGTAGAGAATTGCTGGGCATTGTGAGCACATTGACTTTAACTGAAATGAGAAGCCACTGGAAGATTTCAAGCAGAGAAGTAACGTAATTTGACTTTTTAAAGCATCACTTTGGCTTCTGTTTTGAGAATAGATTGTAGGGTGTGGGGGGGGGGAACTTGCAATACTCCAAGTGAAAGACAATGGTGGCTGGGGAGTACAAGGAGTGGAGGGGTGTGACCTGGATATATTCATATAGGAGGGCATACAGGACTTGATGAATTTCATTGATTAAGTGTGTGAGAAAAAGAGGGGAGTCAAGGATAACGCCAAGATTTTTGACCTGAGCAGTTGAAGAATGGAGTTTTTACTTACTGAAATGGGGAAGACTGGGAGGAGCAGCTTGGGAATGGGAAGAAATGAATTCAATTCTGTAGGTTACGTTTAAAATACCTGTTAACACAGGAAATAAGAAGGCGGTTTACATCTATGAGTCTGGAATTCAGAAGAAAGTTTCAAGCTGGATATGTAAATTTCAAAGACTTCAGCACTTAGAGACTATTTACATGTGATCATCTAAGTCATGTGATCATCTAAGGAAAATATTATCTAAGAACTGAGTCCTGAAACACTGGCTTCCAGATACGGAGATGGTAATGAAATTTGCAAAGGAGATTAGAGAGAGCAGCCACTCAGTAGGAAACCGGAAGAGCAAGCAAGCCAATTGTTAATGAACCGCAGTTGACCTTTAACTAAAACTTTGGAGCAGTCAGGATGAAAGCCCTAATGGGTTGGTTCAAAAGAAAACTGTAGCAGAAGAATCAGGAGGATAGATCATTTAGAAGAGGGGTCTGGTTTATAAGAGGAGGAACCGCAGAAATTGGGCTGATACTTCGACAGACAGGTAAAGTTCAGAGAGTAGTTTTTAAATTATTTTGTCCGTAAGTATTTTCGTATTTCTAAAAGATAATTTTTAAAAATGCAACTTCAATATCACCATCCAACCTAAAAAATTAACATTTCCTACTATCATCTACTCTGTCAATCCTCAAACTTTCCTTATTTCATAATTTGGTTGCCACTAAATTTATCACAATTCACCTGTTTGGGGGCCTCCCTGGTGGCGCAACGGGTTAAGTCACAGGACTATGAAGCTATCCACAGCCACTGCAACACGAGTATGATACCTGGCCAGGGAGCTTCCCACATGGTGCAGCAGACCTCTCCTGTCTCGCCGGCTGCCCCCCCCCAGCACTGTTTTCAGTAGATCTTCCTGTTCTGCTCCCCACTCTGTCTCTGGTGAATCTTCTCACCCCCCCCACACACACCTCGGCCTACACCCCAGCTTGTATGCATAAATAAAAAAATATTTTTTTAAAAAACAACAGTTCACCTGTTTGAATTATATAATTCGGTCATGAATAGTACATTCAGAGCTGTGCAATCATCACAATCCAAGTTAGAACATTTCAGCATCCCAAAGAGAAACCTCATACCCATTTGTAGTTGCTACCCATTTCCCCCGAAGTCACCAGCCTCAGACGAACATTAAGCTACCTTTTTGTGTCTATGGATTTACCTACTCTGAACATTTCAAATAAACAGAATCATACATTATTT
Source organism: Scalopus aquaticus (assembly GCA_004024925.1). Taxonomy (NCBI): domain Eukaryota; kingdom Metazoa; phylum Chordata; class Mammalia; order Eulipotyphla; family Talpidae; genus Scalopus; species Scalopus aquaticus. Next base: position 47,416 of record PVIJ01006076.1, read on the forward strand.
TATATGACTGCCTTCTTTCACTTAGCATGTTTTAGGGTTCACCTATATTATGGCATGTTATAGTGCTTCATTCCTATTTATTGTCAAATAGGATTCCATGGAATTCCATCGTCAAATGTGTTTCCATTGAAACACATTGTGTTTACGCATTCATTAATTAATGGAAATTGAGTTGTTCCCAAAAGTGTTTTTCCTGTTGTGAGTGACACTATGAATATTCTATTACAAGATTTTTGTGGACATATGTTTTCCATTGTCTTGGGCAAATACTTAGGAGTGGAATTGCAGGATCACATCGTAACTACGTACATACATCCTTTTTAGGAATGACCAATGTTTTGAAGTAAAGGTGCCATTTTACATTCCTACCATTGGGGATGAGGATCCCAATTTCTCCACATCTTCACCAATCCTTGCTGTTATCTCTTTTGTTATACCTATCCTACCATGTATGAAATGGTATTCCACCTGCAGTTTTGATTTTCATATCCTTTAAGACTAATGATATAAAATATCTTTTCAGGGGCCTCCCCGGTGGTGCAGTGGTTAGGCGCTGCGCTGTGGAGCTGTCGGCAGCAGCGATGTGAGTTCGATGCCTGGCTGAAGAGATTCCCACATGGTGTGGCAGACCTCTCCTGTCTCCCCTCTGCTACCCTCAGCAGTGTGTTTCCGTCGATCTGCCTGTTCTGCTCCCCACTCTGTCTCTGGTGAACCCTCTCGCCACCCCACGCCTCTAGTCTGTATCCCAGCTTGTATGCATAAATAAATGAATCTTAGAAAAAAAGAAAGAAATAACACCAACTGATGACAGAATCCAGCAACTGGGAATCCCTCTTTTTAAAAAAAAAAAAATCTTTTCATGTGCTTGTTGGCCTTCTTGTATATTTCATTAGAGCAATGTTTATTCAGTTCCTTTGCCCATTCTTTAATTCTGTTATCACTTTTATTTTTGAATTGTAAGGGTTTTTTTTAAGATTTATTTTATTTATCCATACAAGCTGAGGTGTAGGTCAGAAGTGGGGGGGGGGGCGCGGTGAGAGAATTCACCAGAAACAGAGTGGGGAGCAGAACAGGCAGAGCGATGGAAATACACTGCTGAGGGGAGCAGCAGGCGAGGCAGGAGAGGTCTGCTGCACCATGTGGGAAGCTCCCTGGCCAGGAATCAAACTCGTGCTGCAGTGGCTGTGGATAGCTTCATAGTGCTGCGCCTTAACCTGCTATGCCACCAGGGAGGTCCCTATGTGTCTGAATCTTAATTTTTTAGTACGTTGAAGACTTTGTATCTATATTTATAAGGTTGATTGGTCTCTAAGTTTCTTGTGATGTCTTTGTTTTTGATACCAAGGTAATACCTAATTCATTCATATAGATTGAATTAGAAAGTATTTCCACCTCTACTATTTTTCTTTCTTTTTTTTTTTAAGAGTTTGTGAAGTACTGGCATTTTTTTCTTTTTTAAATTTTCCATACAGTTCACTACTGAAGACATCTGGGTCTCAATTTTTCTTTTTGGGTAGTCTTATTTTGTTCTTTTATTACTCTTAATCCAATCTCTTTAGTTATATATGGATGTATTCAGATTTCCTATTTCTTCTTGAGTTAGTTTCAATAATTTGTGTCTTATTAGGAACTTATCTTCATCTGAGTTATCTAATTTGTTAGCATTCAGTTGTTCAGTGATGCTTATGATCCTTTTTATTTCTTTAATGTGCCTGTCATCTTTTAAGTTTGTTCAAATTAGGATCTAAACTGTCCCAATACATGGTATCTGATTTGTCTTGAGTCTCTTCTAATATATTCACCTCCTCAGTGCCACTTTTCCTAATATTTACTTATTAAAGAATCCAAGTTATTTGTCTTATAGATTTCTTGCAATCTAGGTTTTCTGATTAAATCCTGGGAGTCTCTAACGTGTTCTTCTATTACACCCTAGAAACTCGATAACGCTATGTGCTATATTATGATTCAGATTTTTTTCCTTTGGCAAAACCATTTCATACCTCTATCATGAGGCACGTAATTTCCAATGATCTCATTTTGTAAAGTTGGCAGACACTGATGACTATTATCTCATTTCATTATTGTGAATGCAATAGTCCAATTGAAGGACAGAATAAGTGGCACCAGTCAATCCAGAGTATGTGAGATCTTTTGGAAGTTCTCTTTGGTTATCATGGGCACTGCATTCTACATTATTTTTAGAACCTTGGAATCAGGAAACAGGATATAGTCCCAACTCATCACAAAGTAACTGAATCATCTTGGCAAATCTTCTTCCCTCTTTGGACCTCAGTTTTCTCTCTAAAGAAATAAGGAGAATAGGGCTTCCATGGTGGCGCAGCGGTTAAATACTACGCTTTGGAGCTGTCTGCAGCGGTGACCCCGTGAGTTCAATGCGCGGCTGGGGAAAATCCCACATGGCACGGCAGACCTCTCCTGCCTCGCCCGCTGCTCCCTTCAGCAGTGTATTTCCGTCGATCTGCCTGTGCTGCTCCCCACTCTGTCTCTGGTGAACCCTCTCGCCGCCCCACGCCTCTGGCCTGTACCCCAGCTTGTATGCATAAGTAAATAAATCTTTAAAAAAAAAAAAAAGAAATAGGGAGAATAAACTATCAAGGACCTCTAAGGTTTCTTTCTATTTTCACATTCTCTGGCTTAAGCACTTAAGTAATGAATTTAGTTTTTAGAAATATGATTTAAGTGGGTTATAAAGGATCTGCTAACTGTTCTTCCCAGTTCATTTCAAAGCCAATGTTTATCAATCATTATATCCATTCATTTATATTAACAAGTCAGTTAAAAGCATTGTGAAAGCAGGGATATTAGGCTAAAAGCCTTGATTCCCAGATTCTAGTTCTAGCTGTGCCTGCTCTTAGCTGATCAGAGTAAAAGATTATACTAGTGGTCCCTACAGGCATACAAGCTTTATGATTTTATGCCTTTTCTTCTTTCTCCCCCATTTGTAACTGTCCTGCATACTTTTAAAGGCTAAATCAAAAGTGATACAATTTCCATCCCTCATATTCTTAATAGCTAAATTAAAAGCCTGGATTTACTCTTGCACATTCTCATTAGGTGAAGTAGAATGTCCACCTCTCACAGAACCAAAAATATAACAAATGACATTCAAACATACTACCAAAAAGAGACCCAGAAGCACCGATTGTAACGTAGGGATGGCTTATAAACCACCCATGGATGCGTACATCAGCAAAATCGTTTGCCATATTCCAGGTCTCACCAAATTGTTTATGTTTATAAAACTGAAGGTAATATTTAAAGGAAAGAGATAATTTAAACTTAAGGTTGGAAAAAAACCGAACAGACTTATGCTAGAGAGAAAATTGCTTAAACTCATGGTTGAGGCCATGTTTGGGTCAAAAAAAAAATACAAGAGATAGCTGTACACAAGGGAAAAAAACTTACTGAGACTTGAAACAGAAAGATTATGCCACATGTCCTGCAGACTTAATGTGCTTAGGGTGACCAATGTAAGTTTTATCGGGCTGGTCAACCACGGGTGTAACGTGGTCAACAACTTTGGGCACAAAACTGTTACAGGGCAACCCCGATATACAGTGGGGTGCCTGATTGTGGGGTCTCACCCATGCACTTAAAAAAGGACTTATAATAAGATCAATTGCTGGCACACACAAAAAAGTTAATGAAAGGTTTATTTGTAAAAGGAAGGGAAATAAAAAAATGAATAACTCAGGGGGAGAAAGAGGGACAGAGAGAGAGAAAGAAAGAGAGAGAGAGAAATCTGCAAATGCATCCTACCAGATTCAAAGAGCTGGAAACCCCCAATGGCACAATGTAGCCAGGCGAGAAGCCAAGAGAACCCCAAGGTCCACAAATCTGGTTGTATACCAAACCTGGCTGCTTAACTCCACCCCTCAGTTCCCAGTAACCCTCTCATCGATGATGATGGCATTGAGGGATTAGTAGCCCTTAGTGTCTTGGATCTCTTTGATCTGAGGTGGGGTCCATAAACCTATCTGTGGAGTTTGTTGCAGATGTCCTTCTCCCCACCAACAATATTTTTATTAATATCTTCAGTGCTATCTGTTTTTATCTGCTTTCTGATTGTTTTACTAAGCAACCGATTGGTTGGTACCTGACCTAAGTATCAGTTCACATAGAGAGTTGAGCTGGGGCACAGAAAACTTTCTGTAAGCAAATATATCAAAATATTAAGTAGCAAATGGGTGGTAAATGTATTGGTCATTGTTTCTTCTTTTTTTTTTAAAGATTTATTTATTATGCATACAAGAGCTGGGGTGTAGGCCAGAGGTGTGGGAGGTGAGAGGATTCACCAGATACAGAATGGAGAACAAAACAGGCAGATTGACTGAAATACACTGCTGAGGGGAGCAGCGGGCAAGACAGGAGAGGTCTGCTGTGCCATGTGGGAAGATCCCTGGCTGGGGATCAAACTCTTGTTCTGCAGTGGCTGCAGATAGCTTCATAGTGCTGAGACTTAACCCCGTGCGCCACCAGGGAGGTCCCATTGTTTCTTCTTATATCTATTCTTCATTTTATTGTATGAACATATATATTTATAGTTTTTTAAAAGTCACTCTTAAAGGATTTGATAACAAGCCCTACCAAACAAATCACAAAACACTGGGTGAGATTTCTTTCTCTTCCTATGATTCAGTTAAGCAGTATCTTCTAGCATAGGTTAGCCTAAATACTTCAGTAATAAGTACTTACATCTAACTAACCAACTTTACCTAATCATTAATAATCTAGATTAGAGGCTGGGTGAAAAACAAAATATTTTATGCCTATAGATACTAAAATTCAGGAAAAATAGTAGTGATGCCTACTATTAACATCTGTGTCTTAGTCCATGTGGCTTGTACTACTGGAACAGGTAATCTCTTTGCTGGAGAAGAGGTGTGTTAAATGTGTTAGCAAAGACAGAGAATGTCTTGTATATGATGAAAACAGGAAATTAAAAACTAGTTTGCTAAATCTTGAACAGAACCACTCCCTGGAGTACAATTACACTCATTACTTGACTTACCTGGAAAGGATCACCCACTAGATGAGACAATACAATGGCTCACCACTCATGGGTTTCCTCATCTGGCAAGGTGCTGTGCCACTGATGTGCCCTTCTTCGTGGGTGTAGCGTACAAGGCTCCTTTAAGTTAGACAAGAGCAGGACGCTTGATCACCTGGGGCAATAGGCATACATCCTGAGGTACGACCAGGAAAACCTGAGGGGCTGGTGACTGATGTGCTTTGCCCCCAGGGACTAGTCAGTGGAACACCTTGTAAATAAGATTGGAGCCATGGGTGGGAGTCAGGTGTACATCTTTGGACTCACCCTCCCTAAAACCCAAAATCCAGTGTTCAATTTAACCCACCCTTCTCAATAAAAAGTTCGGGATCTTGCTCTTGAGCAGCATCCTGCATCCTACCACCTGCTCCACAACTCCTGTTTCTTTTCTTTATCACGGTGGTGTTGCTGACGCAACACCTCTTTATCAATGAGAGGGGCAGTTACTGGAGAACAGGTAGAGTTAGGGGTTCCCTCACAGCTGTCAACTCACTATGTGACCCAGACGAGTCACTTAGCTTCATCATAAGCACCAAGGTTACCTCATCTTTAATGGATGGGGAGAGTTCTAGTTTGCAATGTTGTCACAACTAGTGAAATTGATAGTGTAAAAACCCACTTTACAGTAACAAAGGCAGAATTAAAGTCAGTGTTCTTACCATGAGAAGCATGACAAGTCCAGTTAGTTCTATAGACAGCTCTAATGCAAAACAGATGATCAAATAGTCCTTTAAACATTGCATGTTACACACTGTGTCATAATCTCAATCAGTTCAGGTTTGTTTTTTTGTTTTTTTTTTTTCTGAAGACTTCCTTACACCTAAAAGAAAAAGGCAAAAGCTAAACGTAAGTATCCTGATTAAGAATTTTAGTTTGAGAATTTCCTCCTGAACTGCCATCAGGGAGGTCTGTCAGGCAAGGTTGACTACTCCATGCCAATTCACAGTTGGACTCTTGTGTCAGCCTCTCCAAATACATAGAACCTTTTAGAGGTGATGGAGGAAAGAATAGAAAACCGAAAGGAGGAATCACATGACCAGAACCTGGCTCACACGAAGCCAGGAGTTGGGGATGGGGGTAGAAGGGATTGGCATAATCACTTCAAGCAGGTATCAGAGGCTATAGGGAGTGTCAGGAGTGTCAAGATAATCTCTGGCCCCTTTCTAATCCTACATGATTAACAACAAACCACTCCTGGAAGGAATGAGCCCCTCCCTGGGGGAAGACTCCATCAGTGCAACTTCTGCAGTGACATGGGGCAGCAGTCCTTCCGCCTACCTGTGACTATGCAGATGCTTCTTTCCACCAGCTCTCTGTCTCTCTGCAGGGCAGCAGCATTCCTGTGGTAGGTGACCCGTACCATGCTGGGACTTCTATTCACTGACCTCCCTCAGGGGAGGCAGCTCTCTTCAAGGCTGCCTGCGTGCAACCATGCAGGCCTTTCTTAGCAAGCCTGTCCCTTTCAAGGCAGAACTCCTGCCCACTTGTGACTGTGCAGGTGCTTCTTTATTCTTCTCTTTCCCTAATAAACCTATTCTTTAAATATAATTGACATCTCTGTCTCTTGGAGAAACTCACCTGGGAAACTCTGTCACGAGCCGCTGAAGGGGAGCTCTGGTGAAATCTTTTTCCAGAGTGAACCCAAGAACACCACTCTCCATCGACTCCAGAAATCGAGATGAAGAGGTATTCAAAAATAAGTGAAGAGGGATTTAAGTACTTTCATTTATACATTATCTAATAGTCTCCTTTACCAGAACTTGACCTGGTATGCATAACTGAAAAGATAGAATTCTGACACTCAAGGAAGTCAGTAGAGGAAAGAGACATTACTAGAATATACAGTCATTACTATGAGAAACATAAAAATGGGGGCACTTAACTGGTGTGGATGGACTAATGAAAGCTGAGGAAGAATGAAGACAATGTTTTTGAGCTAAACCAAATAAAACAGAAACCCCATTATTCAGACTTTCAGAACTAAATGAGTTAGACTAGTTCCCACTTAGACAGTTTATTCTCATAGTTTCAAGCAACTCTAAGTGTTTCCATTTTAATGAGGTCCATTAAAGTTTTACAGAGAATATTTCCAAAATCAAGCATATTTTGGCATGTGGACTAACACACAAACACACAAACTTCAAGGTCATCTACATACAGCAAAGTAAGAAACAGATTCATTAGCTAAATCAGAACATGTGAATAAACTGCCCCACCAATCCTGTCTTAGTAAAAATAATAGCTGCTTATCTGTATTTGTTCACTTACTTGAAGGATTAAATAACTGCACTGTTACAAATCTCTGGGTAATGTCTAATTGTCATGCATGGGTATCTTTGCTACTCTAGAACTGTCTTCTGTTTTTGTTTTTGCCACATTAATTACATCATCTAGTACTTGAAATAAAGGTGGAGTATGTCACCTTACCAGTATACAGTTTAAAATATTAAAAGATGCATTAAAAAATAGCAAGTTTTTAAACTAAGATTTGTATTTGTTATACTTCCTAGCAAGTTTTAGTTTTCTATTCCTGGATTAAATTCTCGTCTTCTGCTGTTTGCAGCACTCAACTCCTTTTTCTTTTTTCTTTTACATAATTGACCTGTATTTGTGCCATGTTTTCTAGTTTTCTTTATTGCTTCATCTCATTTTAAAGTAAATTATAGTTTATACAATATTAGCCTGTGCAGTCACTCAGCTAATATCATCAAATGTATTTTGACTTTATCTATTCTCAAAATTGACCCTTGCTCATGCATAATTTAGCAATATAACTTCCCTGGTAAAGTCTTCTCTCATGAATGCAACCACACTGCATTTCTCTACATCATTTACCACACTGCACTCGTGACTGAGTCATCTGGGATTAGGCACCCTCCCTGCTATTAACTCTGTAATATTTAAATTTACTTGTCCTTCTCCTTTCTTTTGAATTGAAATACCAGGGGAATTAAACTGACTGTAGTTGCCTTCAACCTGTAATTCCTGAATACAACGGGCAGTTGCCAACTCTTGAAACTAACAGGTTTGACTAGAAGCTGACAGTTCATATTCCCACTGAACTTAATATTTTAGATCTATTTAAATTCAAAAACAAGATTATAACTTTCTTATCAACAGGCACTTTTTGTTTGCTGATACCATAATATCTCAATTTCAGCAAAAACTGTACCATATCTCTGAAAATAAATTTGATTCCTCTTAGTGACAAGTATAGGAAGAGTAGGAGATTACCTCAAAGAGACTGCCAGTCACTTCAAGGGATTTACCAGACAAGTGCTGGTTTAAGTTACAAAGACAATACTATCCTATTCTACCTAGACGTGCTGCCAAGGCATTTGTGCATTGGCAGGTCAGGTAAATTAAGGCTGCACTTTCAATTTGAGCATGTGAAAAATATAACCCCTAAAAGTTGTCCTGAGATTTGAGATCAACAATATTTATCCAAACAGCTTGATGGAAATGATAGAAGAGAAACATTTCAAAATCAAGGAATTTTTTGACAGAGCCTCAGATTCTGCCTTGAGTGACGGAAAGCTGTATCAAGAAACACCTTCAAGATGACTTAATCCGCCACCCTATTTGACCATAAGAAAACCAAAGGCAAGCAGTTAAGGGATTCACCTAAACTCTCTTAGCCTTGTTAGTGAGAGGTTGAAAACTTGAACTGGATTATACTGACTCCATTTTGGTATTCTTAGATCTGGCTGACAAGCAGATTTGACAACCCACACTTTGAACCCATGTTCAAAAAGGTATCCTATATGTAGTTCATGAATGCCCCTGGAAATTAGGCAAACAGGAGTAATGTTTTAAAAAGAAAATACTGGTTATAGAGTAGGAAGATTACCTGTACAGACTTGCTACTTGCAAGCATTTGTCTTCCCAAGATAAAGGAGAATTTTAGTCATGAGGTTAACTTAAAAACTGACTGTGTCACCAGGCTAAGAGCAGACAGCCTTTTAAAACTGAAGCAGTAGGCTGAAATTAGAACTGAATAAAACAGATTATAGAAAATTGAATTTGGAATTTTTAAAAAATATTTATTTATTTATGATACAAGAGCTGGGTTGTAGGCCAGAGGTGTGGGGGTGGATTGGGTGAGAGGATTGACCAGAGACAGAGTGGGGAGCAGAACAGGCAGATCCACTGAAATATACTGCTGAGGGGAGCATCAGGAGAGACAGGAGAGGTCTGCTGCACCATGTGGGAAGCTCCCTGGCCAGGGATCGAACTTGTGCTGCAGTGGCTGAGGATAGCTTCATAGTGCTGAGACTTAGCATAGTGCTGAGAGCTCTTGTGCCACCAGGGAGGCCCCTGAATTTGGAATTCTTGCGCCACACTGGGAATTGTTTAGTTTGCTTTCTTTAATGAGGTATTTCAGGCATACACAAAATAGAAACTAGGATGAATTCCTTGTGTAGTTCTGTCTCCCTCCTGTATTTTCATACTTGCTTTGTATTTTTCTTATATGTAGATGCATCCATAAGTGATTTTTAGTATTTTCATATTTTAAGTTTTATGTAAATGCTATCTTATTGTTTATATCTTTCTGCAATTTGTTCTCTTTCAGTTATTTTTTTGCTCAATCAATACCATGTTTTTGAGATTTATGCTATGGACAAATAGGATAGCTTCAGTTAATTCATTTAAACTACACTGGTATTCCACTATACGAATGTTTTAATGCTATCTAATCTAATAACAGACACCTAGTGAGTTTCCAAGGTTTTTGCTTGATTGGTTTACTGTTATTTTTTTAATCTTGCTACTACAAATATTTCTATAAAACCTTCTGAAGTGTGTGTGCAAAAAGTTTCTCTAGTGACATTTATATGATCTTTGTGTAGGCGCATCTTAATTTGACAAGGAGTCTAAAAAATGACCAACAGCATATGAGCCACACTTGCTCTGTATATTTCCTGTTTTTAACTTTTTATGCAGCAACAACCAGCATAGGATTCCAGTTGCTCCCAGTGAAGTAAAAGACATTTATCCTGAAAATGAAATTAAGAATAGAATTCCACTTAAAAGCATCAAAAAGAATAAAATACTTGGTAATCAATATATCAAGATAAGTAGACTTGTACATTGGACATTGTTGAAAGAAGTCAAGGAAGTTCTAAATAAATGGAAAGACATCACCTGTCCATATACCATAAAACTCAATAGTCTTAAGGCACTCTCCAAATTGATCTACAGATTAAAGACAATCCCTATCAAAACCCCATCTGAATTGTCTGTAGAAATCAACAAGCTGGTCCTAAAATTCCTATAGAGATGTAAGGGGGCCAAAAAACAGGGGCAAAATTAACTTGGGAAAAAAGAACAAAGTTGGAGGATTCATACTTCCTGATTTCAAAACTTAGTATAAAGCTACAATAATCAAAACATTGTGGTGCTGTCCTATGCATAGTCATATAGACCAATGGAATAGAACTGAGAGTCAAGATTGAGTCTATGCTCAGTTGGTTTTTGACAAGGATGCCAATACAATTCAATGGGAAAAAGAATGGTCTTTTCAATAAATGATAGATAGATGTAAAAGAATGAAATTGGACCCTTAATTCATACCATATGTAAAAATTGGTTTAAACATAAAGCTGCTCGAAAAAAATAGTCTATTGAAGATTTTAGACAGATCCAAATGATAGATCATTTAGACAGATCTAACTGATAAAACTCTACAAAAAAAAAAAGATAAAATCTTCATGTCCTTGCCCTTGGATTAAGGAATGTTCCTGGGTGTATAAAATGATGTAGATGTTTTGAAAAACAGTTTGGAAGTTTTACAAAAGTTAAGTGTATAGTTAGCCTGTAGTCCAGGAATTCCTTGGTATATGCCCAAGAGAATTTCAAGAATATATCTACATAAAATCTTGTACACAAAGATTCATAACAGCATTATTCATAATGGCCAAAAAATGTCCATCAGGTGGTAAGTGGACTAATAAAATGTGATGTTTTGAAATAATGAAATGTTCAACCATGAATAATAAGCCTTGGAAACATTATGCTATGTGAAAGCTGGCAGAAATAAAAGGTTATATATTGTGTGTTCCAAATTTGTGTCATATCCAGAATAGGCAAATCCATAGATACAGAAACTAAATTAGCCTATGGCTGAGATAGGAGAGTGAAGGGATGAAGCGATATTGGTGTGTAGATATGGTTTCATTTTTAGTCTAAGGAAAATGTTCTGGAATTAGTGGTGAATGTTGCAAAACTTTGTGAATATACTAAAAAATAACTGTACACTTTGAAATGGAGAGTTATGGGATGTAGATTATATACTAGTAAAGAAATAAAGCACTTCAAAAGACAAAAGACATTTGCACTTTTTCCACATCTGTTTTCATTCTTCAGTACCCTAGGAGCTAGAAATTTGACGTAGGACAAGTAGGGGGAGCCAGTTAGTAGAGCAGCCCACACACAGGTCTCTGCAGCCCCTTTTGAAGAGAGGGAGGTTACTTTGAATTGAAGATAAACAATAAAAAATTAAGCTGATTGTTTTACTAACTGAAAGCCATGATAATATAATAATACGTACCTCAAATGTCATTTAGGCATGGGAAAGGAAAACTTGTCAGGGTACAATTGAAGGTGGAGATGATATAAGAAATCAAATCATGGGCCTCCCTGGTGGCACAGCGGTTGAGCTCTGCGCTGTGGAGCTGTCAGCAGCCAGCGCACGATGCCAGTTCCAGTTCGACGCCCAGCTGGGGAGATTCCCACATGGTGCGGCAGACCTCTCCTGCCTCGCCCACTGCTCCCCTCAGCAGTGTGTTTCTGATCTGCCTGTTCTGCTCCCCACTCTGTCTCTGGTGAGCCCTTTTGCCGCCCCATGCCTCTGGCCTTGTATGTATAAATAAATAAATCTTAAAAAAAAGAAGAAGAAATCAAATCACATCATTTGTATGTTTTAGTGTCTTGACTCTTCTCGATAAACTGGTTGCATTAATATATGTAGAATACCTTTTGTGTAGGCAACACTAAGTAAACAAAAGCTAATATTGTTCTTGTTTGGAGAAGATGAAATGAGTGTCCCAAAAGAGTGATTATCCAAGCAAGCCATTTCACCTAGTGACTTCTAAATACCATCCCTTATGAAAAGAAACCAGGGACTCTTAGAAAAATGGCTGACTCCAAGTTTGGAGCAGGAAATACACAAGGCAGGACTGGGAAAACTTGTGTTTAAAAAAAAAAAAAAAGTAGGGCCAACCTGGCAGCGCAATGGGTTAAGTCTCAGCACTATAAAGCTATCCAGAGCCACTGCAGCTTCCCACATGGCGCAGCAGACCTCTCCTGTCTCGCCCCGCTGCTTCCCTCAGCAGTGTATTTCCGACCGTCTGCCTGTTCTGCTCCCCACTCTGTCTCTGGTGAATCTTCTCAGCCCCCCACACCTCTGACCTACACCCCAGTTTGTATGTGTAAATAAATAAATCTTTAAAAAAAAAAAAAGGAGAGGGCCTCCCTGGTGGTGCAGCGGTTGAGCGCTGCTGTGGAGCTGTTGGCAGCGCGGGATGCAAGAGTTTGTAGGATGTGAGTTCTTCACCCGGCTGGGGAGAATCCCACATGGCACGGCAGACCTCTCCTGCTTCGCCTGCTGCTCCCCTCAGCAGTGTATTCCTCATCTGCCTGTTCTGGTGAACCCTCTCGCCGCCCCACACCTCTGGCCTGTACCCCAGCTTGTGTGTATAAATAAATCTTTAAAAAAAATGTTGACAAAAAAAAAAAGTAGAATCTTTCAAAGACCACTTAGTGTTAAAGGGACAAAGGAGCAAGGGAACTTCTGCCAGTCAAAGTTGAGATGCTTTTTGCTAACCCATTATTAGGAAATTGTTAATTAAGGGGAAAGAATTAAATTATTTAACCCACCTTTCCAGTAAGAAATGGATTTCAGAGTAATGAAACATTCCCAAGTGACAAAGGAAAACTCTTCGTTAGAGAAGAATGCCGACCAATAAATATCGGACACATTATAGTATGAAGAAGTTTAAGTTTTACCAACCCTTATGAAAGAGTTGATCCAGACAACTATAAGTAGATGCCAAGACCATTAGTTGAAAGTCTGAGGGTGAACTTTATGCTTGTCGGTGCATAACTACTAGCCCAACATCAACATAATCGTTCAGTGGATGTTCTTACCACCTTAACACCAAAATCACTCAGCACTGCTAGCAGGGAGCAACCACCCATGGTGTCCCTCCTGGAGTGATACAGTTTTAAGTAACAGCATCCATCACCGTGAATGATTCTTGCCAAAATATTTAAAGTAGGTCCAACAGGGACTTAGACCTAACTTCCAATTTACAGGAAATAGAAGGAAGAGAGGAAAAGATAAACAGTATAGTTGACAAGCAGATGAATCTAGAATTCGAGGCATTCTCTAAGATAACTTACCTGACTTGTTCAACAAGCCACTGTCATGGGGAAATGAGAAGCAGTTTTTTGATTGATAGAGGCTTACGAGTTCTAGCAAGGTAATGTATGTCCCTGATTGGACACATTCTGGACTTTTAAGAAACAACTGTAGAAGCCATTGGAGAGATATTACAGTAGCCTGAATAAGAGTATGTGTTAAATATTGTAAAATGGCATTATGCTTATGTAGGAAAATACCTTTTTTTTTTTGGACATGCTCACTTAACTATTTGAAGGTTAAAAAACAGAATGCCTATAATTTATCTTAAAATGCTACAACTAAAGCAGAATGGTTAGCTTGCTTTCAGACCCTAATAGCACAAACTAGAGGGGAAAAATAACTTTACCTAAGGTTATTTTTTCTCAGACACTTGCTTTTGTAGACACAGCAGAGCCTGAAAGCTTATCAAATAACCTGGAGCTGAGCTCCAAGGCAGGCTACAGCTAGGAGATTGCAAACCAGAGGAGGGGGGCAACCCAGAGGCAAGGAATCCCCCAACAGAAATTCAAAGCTCTGGTTACCTGCAGAAAGAGGCCTCTTCATACTACTTCAGGTTTGAAGAACAGTGCTGTAACTCACCAATAATAGCCAAGTCCTCCTTTCTTTGTCCTCCTTAGGTAGTCAGATTTAACTTCAAACAACCTATAAAATCTCATTCCCTTTCTTAACTGGGGAGGTAGATTTGAGTTTATCTCCTACCACCTTGCCATCAATTGCAATACAGGTTCTTTTCTCAAAATCTGATACCATGGTATCCAGCTCTATGTTGGGTAACAACTTCATGGCTCAGTAACTACTTGGACGACAAAAAAAAGAGGAAGCACATATGCCCAATTATTAATAATTGTTAAATGTAAGTAATAGGTTTATGTGTATCTTTGTAAATTAGGTTTATACCACCTTATAAGAAAGCTGGGTGTCACCCAAGGTTTTTCCCCAGGGCCTCCAGGTGTGTATTATTTCACATACTGCTGCCATTGCACCTGTTAAGGGGGCTGGGGCTCTGGTGCCAGTAAGGGACCATAGATAGAAAGGAAGCAGGGATATAGGACACTGCAAGTTCCCCTCCACTGAACATCAGGCATTCCAGCTTTCCACTCTGCTGCAGGTACCCAAGCTGTGTGGTGGGGAGCCACAGTGAGCCCTCCCTGACGCCATCTCTTTAGCCAAAATGCCCCAGTCTAGTGTCAGCCTCAACCTCTAGGCTATGGCTGAACAATACGCAGAGCTGGGTAAAGATTACAGTTGACACAGGACCATCAGCCAAGAATTAATCTCCCTGCTTTTGAAGTACAGAGCCTTACCCTGGGGTGCTCACTCCGGTTATTAAGGTCCAGGTGCTTAAGCTTCGGTTAGCAAGAACATTCAGTCTCAGTTTTGGCCCTGCATGGAGGTAAGGCAGGTATTGCAAACATCACTGCCTCAGGTGCAAATAGCCTGTTGCATGAGGAAATATGGGTGATCCAACATAGTTAGCCCCCTAGCTTGGGCTGTAATTGTTTTAGATTGTGGACCTCAGGTCATGCCAGTCATCATTCTGTGCTCCTGCTCCTATAGGTCTCCAGTAGCGCACCCCCTTCTCCAGCACAGTGCCAGGTCTCCAAAGTCTGTAATGTGAGCATGTGCCTCTGAGTCATCAATAGCAGAGGGGAGGGGGGGACATAAAACAGCCACCCCCGCTTCATGGGGTTTATACTGCACCATAGTCAACCAGCTCCCTATTTGCCTTTCATGGATAAGCGTCCCATTGGTTTCCGTATTTTTCCTCTTACATTTATGCCCAATGCCCTTTCTAACAAGCTACAGACCAAAGATTGAATTTTCTGGAAGAAACATGGAAGTCTCAAAGAATTTACCAACAAGAAGTCAAGTGGTTATCCACTTGTCGTTTATAAGAAAGCACTATCTTATCTTGAAGCACCTCCTCAAATGTAAAAGGTGTTAGCCATTGCTCAAAAAGCACATGACTTCGTCAGCGTTAACTGAGTCTGCTGAGTAGCACTATCACAGCAAGCAGCATGGATGGGTTTTTTAGTACTATAGACACAGTCTATAGAATAGACACAGTATATACAGCTTCCCTTTATCATTGCGACTCAAAGGCCAGTTTAAAATCCAACATCCGGGCCTCCCCGGTGGCGCAGCGGTTGAGCGCTGGGCTGTGGAGCTGTCGGCAGCTGCGACGCGAGTTCGACGCCCGGCCGGGGAGAATCCCACATGGTGCGGCACACCCCTCCTGCCTCACCCGCTGCTCCCCTCAGCAGTGTATTTCTGATCTGCCTGTTCTGCTCCCCACTCTGTCTCTGGTGAACCCTCTCGCCGCCCTACGCCTCTGGCCTGTACCCCAGCTTGTATGTATAAATAAAATAAAAAAATAAAATAAAATAAAATAAAATCCAACATCCTACATCAAGGATCTTAAGCCGAAGGGAAAAACCACAGATAATCAACCCCGTATCTCCAGGTACATAGATGAGAGGCTGATCATTGGCACAGTTAGAGGCAATAAAGGCCCTTTAAAGCATATGACCCTTTCCCAGATGGCACACCCTTTCCTCTCTCCAAGGCCCAAATTTGGGGTGATAGTACTGTGGTATAAATACATAAAGCCGGCCTCCCCGGTGGCGCAGCGGTTAAGTGCTGCGCTGTGGAGTTGTCGGCAGCGGCAACGCGAGTTCGACACCCGGCCGGGGAGAATCCCACATGGTGCGGCAGACCTCTCCTGCCTCGCCCGCTGCTCCCTCAGCAGTGTATTTCTGATCTGCCTGTTCTGCTCCCCACTCTGTCTCTGGTGAGCCCTCTCGCTGCCCCACGCCTCTGTCCTGTACCCCAGCTTGTATGTATAAATAAAAATAAATCTTTAAGAAAAAATAAATAAATAAATAAATACATAAAGCCACGGAGGCTGCAACCTCTAATTTTGGCAAATTGTATAAATATATTTATCTGGTGTCTAAGAGCTGTTATAACCAAATATGACTCAGACCGTAACAGAAAGCAACATGAAGATTTTCCTTGATTAATTAGCCTAGAAAACGAGTGCTGTATTTATTTCTTGTGTTGTGATACCAGCAGCAAAATTTTAGTTGTTATGGCTTCACAGAAAACTATTTTTTTCTGAATGGTATAATTTTCACAAATGAGGTTATTAACAGCAAGCCAATCAGAAGCAAAATTTAATATTGATGGTTGAATTGCGTCATAATTGGAGCCAGTAGAATTTTTAACAGAAAACTTGAGTAGAAGTGTAACAGGGTGGTCCCCCAGGAAAAGGGTGTTGTCCAGGTTCCCTGTCCCACCCAAGGGAGGGTGAAGCTGAGCATGGGATAAGAAACTGGAGAAGAGAGAGAGGGGGGAGACTGGAGAAGAAAGGAAGCAGGAGGGAGGGCAGAAGAGGCACAAGGAGCAGAGAAACATGTAAAGAAGCTGCACTGGCCTGGGCTAATTGAAACAGATGTGGGTGAAAGACCTGGGGGGAAGTTAACAATGGCAATGTTGATCTGGATTTTGATTGTGTTCTTTTCCTCCCAGAATTGTCTGGCTGTTTCTGACCCAATTGTATGGGTTCCTGCCAAAAGGTGTTTTAGACTTGTGGCAGGCTTTCGGGCCTTGCTTTGGGCCAATTTCATTTGGGTGGACTTTTACCCACCAGGTGATGAGTAACTTAGGGTGCCTGATTTAGAATCTGTTTTCTTTGTCTCTTCTGTATTGTACACTGATTGTATTAAAGTTTGTTTCCACTGAAGGTCTTATATGTTTTGTATTGATGTGGTGGATGGCAGAACCGATTTAGAGCAGGCAGGTTTAGGGGTTCTGGGGTGCCCCTCTCCCTACCCTGTAACAGAAGGACCACCCATTATCCCTGACAAAGGGTGATAAAGTTAGTCAAATTTCCTAAATTAGCCATGGCCTTACTGAAATAAACAAATGTGTCATCTATATAAAGTTTGTTCTAGAATTAGGAGAATTAGAATGGTCATTCAATAAAGTGTTTTGTGATTAAAAGTAGTTAACAAATTAAAATGTAAATGAGTACCATCAAAGCAGACATGGCACTTGATCCGAAGAGCTTGTGTTTAGCAGCCCATTTCCATGAAGCCCTCTGCACACTCTTGATGAGAACGGCGCTGGGAATCCCGCACCGTTCGCGTTAATGCTTATTATACTCCTAAGTCTAAATCTGTCATTTCTTTCCCTATAATATCCATAACCAACATGACCTGGTAAATACTTTGAGACTTTGATGTTTCTTCTGGAAAATTCAGTCTTTGATCTGTAGCTTGTTAGAAAGGGCCTTAGGCAAAAGGGCCTTACAGAAACCAAACTGTGGTTGATAAGACTAAATGGCTCTGGATAATTTTACAGAACGGAAGGAAGTAGAAAGTTCTATTAATATATAACAGCCATCAGGGCCACCCTGGTGGCGCAGCGGTTGAGCGCTGCGCTGTGGAGCTGTCGGCAGCGCTCGATGCCAGTTCGACACCTGGTCGGGGCGAATCCCACATGGTGCGGCAGACCTCTGCTGCCTTGCCTGCTGCTCCCCTCAGCAGTGTATTTCTGATCTGCCTGTTCTGCTCCCCACTCTGTCTCTGGTGAATCCTCTCGCCACCCCACGCCTCTGGCCTGTACCCCAGCTTGTATGTATAAATAAATAAATCTTTAAAAATATATATATATATATATATATTGGTCAGTGGAGGAGCGCCTAGGAGCATTTCTTCTCAAATTGAAAAATATATCCTCTGAACAACTTTATATTCAGTAACAAGTTGCTTATATATAATTCAACTGGAAAACGCAAACTTTCGTTTTGATTTTTCAGCCTTTAATATTTTGAGTTTGGTAAACAACCTAACAACATGGTAAAATGTGGCATAAAAATAAAACAGTAGATACTTGATAGTTGAATATTTATATGCAGATGAGGCTTAGTCAAGCTCTTATCTTCTCAGATGATACAGCAGACCAATACTAAATATTTTCTCCAGTAGAGTGCAAACTATACACTCACTCCAGGATTGTGATTTTCTTAGTAATCAGTCCTTTCTCTCATTCCAAAGGTATTTTTTTAACTTGCTGATATTATACTTCTGTATGTATATTTTGCAATCATCGCAGGCAAGGTAGGTTCACTGTCAGTTCTTGCAGATGAGAAGATAATGTTGCAGTCTTCAGTAGATTTTTATAGGCCTTTAATGCTGAATGAATCAGGGCACAGACCTGGTTTCTCCCTCAGTATTTCCCTAGCTCCCTCCCCTTGTCTGTCCTCCCATCTCAGAGTGAGGCTGCCCTTATATCCCCTCACCCTTGGCACAGGTGCCCCCATTTACACACATACAGGCTCCGTGCTTTCTAGGCCCAGGTGTCCATAATCACAGGTGTGTGTGAAAGATCACAGGAGCCATTCATAGATGCTAGTGACAGGAAGGCGGAAAAATCCTGATTTTTAACTCATTTACCCTACAATGTACTTAAACATACAAATGAAGTATACAATGTTTATTAACAATTGTATTTGAAACTTTCAACTTAAATCTCATATAATTAACCTTATAAATACAAAACAATGCATCTATTACATTGGTTTACCATTTTGGTTTAAGTTTTCTAAAGAATAAATGTTTATGTGTGGGCAACCTATAAGTAAAAATTATTGGGAAAGAACTACAGCATGGCATAGAGTGTCGCAGAATAAAGATGCCAGATTAACCTGCTCCAGATACTAACAACTAAATTGCTATAAAACAGAACTCCCTAATCCCCGAACAAAAACCCCTGAAAGAAAAACAAATGACCACCACACACACTAGAAGTGTCAATCAGGCAGAAAGAGGTAGAAGAAACTTTAAGTGAACTTTGTCTAGAGTGATAACGGCAGTACAGGAGAGAGGAATGATTACTGTGCCCATATAGCTATTGATGTGGACACATGCCAATATCAGGGTTTCTGAGACTCAAGCACCAAATAAGGGGTTGCACTAGCAGGCATGTTAGAAGGTGGGTGTGTTGGTGAGGTGGGGCACAGAGTAAGGACTACTGACTTAAGAACCTGAAGTTCTTAATATAGAACAACTACAGCCTGAATTGCGTCAGGTTGGGTTTCCTTACAGAAGAGGCTACTATTTGAAGTCCAAGCTGGCTATCCAAAATACCTGCTACCCCCAACTCCAGAGCTAAAATCAAAACAATGAGATGCTTGAACAAATTAGAGCTCAAGCACCTACCAGTAATAGGAACAAACACCCCAGGATAAGATTCTATGCTGGGATAAAAAAAAGAGAGAGAGAACAACTCTAGACTGTGAACCTATATCAACTCAATCACATCCATTGCTTAAAAAAACATAGAGGGGAGATGGACACAAAACTGTAAGGGACAATAAGACAGAGGAGCTGGTTTAGAGGAGGGGATCATTGCGGATTCCCACAACACGACTCTGGCACCCACAGCACGTCAGTAATTTAAAATTCCTGAATCTACTGGAAGTGATCCTTTGGAAGTGTCCTTTGGTAACAGCTTTGCTTTGTTATCCATCACTCCTTGCAGTAAGTACCTACACCCCACCCACAGCTCTGGATCTGTGCTAGCGGGGTCTAAGGAGGAAACAGGGTGGGGGGGATACTGCTGAGCTCTCAGCTTCAGGGCATTACCTGGCAGGCAGCTGCCCCGTCCTCTTTTATACCTGTCACCCCTTGTCAATACTAGGCCTCAGATTGCTTCAATTGGTGAAAAGACAATAGTTCAAAAAATCTTTCCCTATAAAAATTCATAAAAAATTTAAAAATGAGGATACAGAAGAACACATTGCATGCCAGAGCAAAGAATAAGAACAAACAAACAACAATAACAACAAAAACCAATTCTAAGAGGAGCCCTGACTCAGTGAAACTGGAGAACATGACACAAAAGGAGCTCAGAACAACAGTTCTGCAACATTTACAGAACTCAAAAACACAACAGAGAATATAAAACAACAGAATGAAGATAAGGAAAATATGAGGCAGCTACAATTAGAAATTACAGATCTAGGGGCCTCCCTTGTGGTATAGGGGTTAAGTCTTAGCACTGTGAAGCTATGGCAGCCACTGTAGCATGAGTTCGATCCCCAGCCAGAGAGCTAACCCACATATGGTGCAGCAGGCCTCTCCTGTCTCACCCGCTACTCCCCTCAGCAGAGTATTTCAGTCAATCTGCCTGTTCTGCTCCCCACTCTGTCTCTGGTGAATCCTCTCACCTATCCCCATACACACCTCTGGCCTACACCCCAGCTTCCCAGTTCTTGTATGCATAAAATAAATAAATCCTTTTTTTAAAAAAAAGGAATTACAGATCTAATAAACACTATAGTAGATTTTAAAAATATAATTGAGGTTCTCAATAGTATATGAACAGAAGTGAGGAGATAATTAATGAGCTCAAAAACAAAATGTTGAGGAACACATGAAGATAACAATTTAAAGAAAAAAAGAAAAAAGTAATATACAAACCATCTGGAACAACTCCAATAACAGTATGTAATGTAGGTCCACGAAGGGGGAGAGAAGGAGAAAGGCACAGATGATTTATTTAAAGAAATAATCACTGAAAACCATCTCAATCTGGTAAATGAACCAAATATTGTGGTCCAAGAGGTTCCAAACAAAGTGCTCCAAACAAAATCAACCAGACAGACACATCAAGAAATGTAATAATAAAGCTATTGAGAACCAATGACAATAAAGACAGAATATTAGAAACATTAAGAGAAAAAAGGGTAACCTATAAGGGACCACAAATCAGACTGTAGGCAACTTTTCAGTAGAAACATTACAAACGTGAAGGAACTGGAAGGAAATATTTAAAGTACTTAAAAAGACTTCAGTCCAGAATCCTTTACTCTCTAAGATTAATAATCAAAATAGAAAGAAGAGTAAGCAGGGCCTCCCTGGTGGCGCAGCGGTTAAGCGCTGTGCTGTGGAGCTGTCGGCAGCAGCGATGCGAGTTCGACGCCCAGCCGGGGAGAATCCCACATGGTGCGGCAGACCTCTCCTGTCTCGCCTGCTGCTCCCCTCAGCAGTGTATTTCTGATCTGCCTGTTCTGCTCCCCACTCTGTCTCTGGTGAACCCTCTCGCCGCCCCACCTCTGGTCTGTACCCCAGTTTGTATGTATAAATAAATAAATATTTAAAAAAAAAGAAAGAAAGAAGAGTAAGCAGCTTCACTGAAAAGCAGAAATGAAGAGAATTTATCAACACTAAGATCCAGATGAAAGAAATTCTAAAGGGGTTATTATAAAGTAACAGAACAGGGCCTCTCTGGAGCTCAACGGGTTGAGCGCAGGGCTGTGGAGCTGTCAGCAGCAGCGCAAGTCATGCCCAGGGCCAGGGGAGTTTCCCACATGGCGCAGCAGACCTCTCCTGCCTTGTCCGCTGCTCCCCTCAGCAGTGTATTTCAGTCCATCTGCCTGTTCTGCTCCCTGCTCTGTCTTTGGTAGACCCTCCTGCTGCCCCACGCCTCTGGCCTATACCCCAGAATTGTATGCATAAATAAACATATCTTTAAAAAAAATAAAGTGACAGAACAATGAATATTGAGGGAATAGACACTTAAATCACTTAGGAAGGATAGGAAAATAACAATGTGGCCAATCAAACTGAGTCAGAACCCTCCGACTATCCAACTGCACATTACATACAAACCTCAGTGGAACCCTCAAACAAAAGATAATAGAAGTAACACATAAGACAATAGAAATGGAACTTACACAAAAGATAACAGGAAATCCTCAAAAAATAAAGACAAGGCAAACCAAAACATAAAAGACCTCCCTGGTGGCTCATGTGTTAAAGTCTCAGCGCTATCAAGCTACCAACTATTGTCAGTAACTGCTGCTTGAGTTTGATCTTGGATCCTGGCCAGGGAGCTAACCCACATGGCAGACCTCTCCTATCTGGTCCGCTGCTCCCCTCAGCAGTGTATTTCAGTAGAGCAGCCTGTTCTGCTCCCCACTCTATCTCTGGTGAATCCTCTCACCCCCCAAACCCCGAACCTCTGGCCTACACCTCAGTTCTTATATGCATAAATAAAAATAAATCTAAAACCAAAAATAAACATAATGAAATAGCGATAAGCAATTATGTCTCAATCATCACCTAACATGTAACTGATAAGAGTTCACCAGTCAAAAGACAGAATGGTTGAATGGATTTCACAACTCAATCCAATCTTATGCTGTTTACAAGAAACTCACCTTACCAACAAACACAAGAATAGGCTTAAAGTATGGAAGACAGTTATACAAGTAAATGGTAACAACAAAAACAAACAAAAAAAATCAACAGCTATACTTATATCTAATAAAATAAATTCTCAATTAAGAAAAGTAATAAGCAACAGAGAGGAACACTTTATTATGATTAAGGGTCTAATACAACAGGAATAAATAAAACTCATAAGTATATGTGCACTTAATTATGGAGCACTGAGATACATGAGACAGTTAATAACCAAACTTAAAAGAGAATATGGCAACAGCACAATATTTCTAAAGGACTTTAAAATCCCATTTACAGCAGTGGACTGAACAACAAATAGGCCTAACAGCATCTAGTTAGTTTAGCACTTAGTGGTCCGCTCACCTATTAGTACGTGTTTTTTTGTCACCAGTATCAGGTGGCCACTCACGTATTAATACGTGTTCATCTAGTCTCCGGTTTTTCACGCCACGGTGGATTTATTTGGAACTATTAGGAGCTATTTCTTTGATCGTACTCAGTCTAGAAGCTTTACACATTGTTTTGGTTAAAGTGTAAGGTGTTTTATGGGAGATATTACAGTTTTTTTAATATCCAGTAGTTCAGGAGTTGTGTATGTTTTATTGAATGCTTATACCATTCATGTGGCAGCACAGAAAATGGACGGCCCCAAGGGCTGGTAAATTTAAAGGGCACCAGCACAAAAAGTGTTAAGATCAATAAAACCAATATAACAATTTACATTGATTAGGACTTTTATAAGGAAATCAATTCTTGCATAAACTAGAATATTATATTAACAGTACTCCTTTTTTAAAAAAATTTATTTATTTATGCATACAAGAGCTGGGGTGTAGGCCAGAGGTGTGGGGGGTGAGAGGATTCACCAGAGACAGTGGGGAGAAGAACAGACAGATCAACTCAAGTACTCTGCTGAGGGGAGCAGCAGGTGAGGCAGGAGAGGTCTGCGGCACCATGTGGGAATCTCCCTGGCCGGAGATCGAATTTGTGCTGCAGTGGCTGTGTATAGCTTCATAGGCTGAGACTTAACCCATTGCGCCACCAGGGAGGCCCTATATAAACAGTATTTCTATACTGTGATAAAATAGAAAGACAACATTAAAAAGTACCTTTTCGCAAAAATCACTCCATGAACATTTTTTTTAAGTGCACATGGAACATTTTCAAAGATAGGTTATACCTGGATACACAAGTCGATTGTCAACAAAACTACAAAGATCAAACTTATACCTAGTACTCTCTGTGACCATAATGCCTTAACATTAGAAATCAGCCAAAAGAAAAAAAAAAAAAGAAAAGTATGTACATCTGGAGACTAAATAGCATGCTGCGTAGTAGCAATTGGTTAAAATATGAAATTAAAACAGAAATCAAAAAAATACCTTGAGGGCCTCCCTGGTGGTGCAAGGGGTTAAGTCACAGCACTGTGAAGCTATACAGAGCCACCAAAGCACTAGTACGATCTCCAGCCAGGGAGTTTCCCATATGGTGCAGCAGACCTCTCCTGCCTCGCCCACTGCTCAGAAATGTACTTCAGTAGCTCCCCCTGTTCTGATCCCCACTCTGTCTCTGGTGAATCCTCTCACACCCCCCACACCTCTGTCTTACACTCCACTTCTTGTATGCATAAAAAAATAAAAATAAATCTTTTTAAAAAATAAATAAAATAAATACCAACAATAAGTGTTGGAGAGGATTTAGAGAAAAAGGAACCCTATTACACTGCTGGTGGGAATGTGAACTAGTGCAACCATTATGAAAAGCAATCTCAAAAAACTAAAAATGAAAATATGGTATGGCCTGGCAGCTCCACTCTTGGGCATTTATCCACTTGATTGAAACCATCAACAAAAAGCACAATGTTCATGGCAGCATTGTTTACAATAGCAAGGCCATAAAAGCAGCCTAAATGTCCATTGATGGATGACTGGAGGAAGATGTGGTATGCACATACCATGGAGTATTATGTAACCATAAGAAAAAAATACCATAAAGATAGTAGTTAAACAAACAAACCATAGCATGATAATTCTATATATTTTTCCCTGTTTTTGGAATTCTACTTTTCCCAGAAAATTTTTTCTAATAAAATTTACTCATTACTTTCAAATATCAAAATCAATAAGATTTTAAGAAATTAAATATAAGCATTATTTAAAAAAAAAACTTATACCCGCTATTGATATTAAGTGGCCAGAAAAAAAATTCAGGATTTAGTTTGCTAGAGAATCTCTGCAGATTCACATAATTTGAAAAATGGCTGAGGATCTAAGAGCCATTTTCATGAAGATTTTGAATATATATTTTTTGATCTGGTTTAACATAACAGTTTATATTTTCACATTTTTAAAAACAATGTTAGTTTAAGACCAATAAAACCAATATAGAAACTATGTAATTTACATTGATTAGGCCTTTTACATTGATTAGGACTAGGAAGTCAAATCTTGCATAAACTAGAACATTATATTAATAGTATTTCTATACTGTGATGAAATAGAAAGACAACATTAAAAAATACCTTTTTCCAAGAATTTACCTTGCTTAGAAAGTTCCCCCTTTTTATACTTATGTAACTGTTAACACTTTCCATTGTTGAAAGCATGGTGTTATTTGAAACATAATCTTTTATTTGTAAAAAAATAATGAAAGTCACTAACCAAAATCTTTGTTTCCCTTTTGGGCAGCATTCTCAGTAGAAAAAATTTCCTTAGAAGACCCCAAACATTTATAACATTGGAAATAAAGTTTTTCTTCTGGAAATTCTCGTGTGTTTTGTTTTGTTTTTTTTAATATACAGACTCATAACTTTCTATACCCCAATAATTAGCACATAAGCTCTCCATAGAATTTAAGAATCATGTAATCTAACTCATGACATTTCTAAGTTTAAAGCCATCTACCTGGAATGGATAATCCTTGTGTACACACCTAAGGACAGACTATGTGCTTGACCCAAAAGGCTGCTTGCCGCAGGCTGACACCCTCCCCTTGGGGGAAGGGTTATGAAGTGTTTCTCTAATGGTAGTCCTCATTTGGACACAGGACAGACAGAAGGGATACCTTCTACTGCTGAAAAATAGACTTGGGCAGTCTCAGGAAAATGCAGTGGTTATTACTCTCCTTAAAAAAAAAATCAGATGACAAACCAGGTCTGAAAGCTCAATTGACAAAACTCAAGAGTGAAAACAGTCCCACAGGAGCCTGCTGAGAGTTACAAAATGTGGTAACTAGGACACACTTGGTTTAAAAAAAAATAAGGATTGTAACTTAGGTTGAGTCCACACCCAAGACCAATCTTGAGCTCAAAAGGCTCCAAAAGTTCACTTTTTGGTTCAAAAGCCAGCAACACTGGCCCTAGGGAGTGAGCTTTATCAGGGCAATTTTGGTAGGACCTCCAGATGACCAAGAAGAAAGTGAAGACCAAAGAGGTAAAGGGATTACAAAGATGAGTCTATTAGCATGCCTGGCACGAAAGCACCAGCCAGAGCAGAAATTCATTGAGCACTTCCCTGAGAGAGAAATATTGGGGGGATTAAAGGCTAGAAAGATGGGGAGCACTGATAGAAAGATAAGTGAGCACTGAAAACTAGCATTCTGGACAATCCTGGGTAAACCCACATTCTGCACACAGGTGGCTAAAGCAAGTCCTGCCATCTGCTGTTCCCGGGCCCTGGGTTCACTCAAAGTTCATGTCTTTATCAATTTTAACTGACTAGCACCCAGAGTGGTGACACACCACATTCAGGGCAGCTGGTGCTGTTGCCATTTTCCTTTTACACATGTGAGAATTGCCTTTCGGGGCCTCCCTGGTGGTGCAGCGATTAAGCGCTGCGCTGTGGAGCTGTCGGCAGTGGCAAGGCAAGTTCGACGCCCGGCTGGGGAGATTCCCACATGGCACAGCAGACCTCTCCTGCCTCGTCTGCTGCTTTCTTCAGCAGTGTATTTCCATCCATCTGCCTGTTCTGCTCCCCACTCTGTCTCCGGTGAACCCTCTCGCCGCCCCACGCATGGATCAGTTCACACAGATGACTGTCATGTGAGACTTAACAATGCTTGGGTTGTGGGGCCTCCCTGGTGACGCAAGGGGTTGAGTCTCAGCACTATGAAGTTATCAGAAGCTACTGCAGCAGGAGTTCGATCCCCAGCCCGGGAACTAACCCACATGGTACATCATGTCTGGACCGCTGCTCCCCTCACCATCATATTTCAGGGTTCTGCTCCTGTTCCACCTGTTCTGCTCCCCACTCTGTCTCTGGTGAATCCTCTCAACCCCCACACCTGTGGCCTACACCCCAGCTCTTATATGCATAAATAAACAAATATTTTAAAAAATAAAACCAATGTTTGGGTGAACAAGGGACCGAATAAAGAATGGGGGTCCAACAGTCTATACCATATGGGCGAGGAGTGCCACTCATCTAATTGTGCGTAATTGTTAAACTCCATGACATTTTCACAAAGAAGAAATGGCTTAATGATGCATAATTAAGTGACTGTACAAGGAATTCGAATTCTCCTGTTCCCCTTCTGTGAGGTTCCCTTTGACCTGAGGCTATGTTGTTTCTTTGACAAGTATTTGTTTGACCTAGAACCAACCTAGCCACCTCCCCAGACCCCAAACCTCGTTTCTCAGAGAACCCCTAGTCCTCCCCATTCCCTAATCCTTCCCATACCCCAACATTACACACAGTTATTGCTCTTTAACTGTGGAAAATTCCTTCCCCTTTCTTCCTATTCGCTTTGTGACACTCACTCTAGCACTACTATCTTAATATCCTAAGGACATTTTGGGGATAGGGTGGGACACTGCACAGACAGAGAAATCTTGCAGACAAATTCTACCCCAAACCAATAGCCAGTAGGGCCTCCCTGGTGGTGCAAGAGGTTAAGTCTCAGCAGTATGAAGCTGTCCACAGCCACTGCAACACAAGTTTGATCCCCAGCCTGGGAGCTAACCAACATGGCGCAGCAGACTTCTATCTTGCCTGCTGCTCCCCTCAGCAGTCTATTTCAGTCAATCTGCCTATTCTGCTTCCCACTCTGTTTCTGGTGAATCCTCTCACCACCCCACACCTCTGGCCTACACCCAAGCTCTTGTATGCATAAATAAATAAATCTTTTAAAAAACTATAGCCAGTAACATTCACTTACTTACACATCTGCCTCTTCACCAGTGGCCTTATGAACTGGTTATTGAGAGGTTTGCCCTGTGGGTAGTTTATATTCTATTTCCTTTCCCTATTGTGGACAATCAACTGTGTATGTTATAAAGCAATCCTAAGTAACTAAAACATAAAAGAAAAAAAACAACCAAGGATGTTTTGGAATCCTTAAGGCTAAGTGCTGTGGGCTGAATGTGTTCCCCCAAAAGATATGCTGAAGTTCTAACTCCGGTACCTGTGAATGTGACCTAATTTAGAAATAGTATTTTTCAAATGCAGTCAAGTTAAGATGAGATCATACTGGATTAGGGTTGTGGGGCACAGAGGATAAATTATCCCACCCTTTTGACATCTTTTGCAGGTGGAGAAAACAAATTAACATCAGATATATTAGTAGGAGATAAAAAGAAACAAACTTAATTGCACACAAATGAATTTTAACCGTAGCAAATTCTAGAGTAAATGGGACAGATTAAAGATTTATATCCTTGAGCTGAGGACTAGGAAGAGGGTCTGGAACACCAAAGAGTGGAGTTGGGTCTCACATTACAAGTAGTGGGTGACTCCTGGGACAAAACCAGGTGTTCTAGATGTTGGTCCTTTTATAACATAGGTTTCTCTGAGAAAACGTTTATTAAAAGAGAGAACACCATACTGATATTTATTCTTTAAGGTAATGGTAGCAGTTTCTCTTCAGACCCTTGATTGGCCTGAGTTCCACATGTCAAGGTGAGACATATAGGAAAAAGCCTGCTCTGGACAACTTGAAAAAAGCCTATCTGAACATTTTGAGGAGCGGCCTACCCTTCAGGTTACACCTGAGTCTAATGACTAGAGTACTTTTTAGAAGAAACTTGGACAAGCACAAACAGAAAGAACAAGAATGGGAAATGAAGAAGGAGTCAGAGAAAGAAGTTATGCTACTACAAACTGAGAAGTGCCTGCAGCTTCCATAGCAGGAAGAGGCCTTGAGAAAGAATATGGCTTAAGTGGGATCCTGATCTTGAATTTCTAGCCACCAGACCTGTGAGAGAATAAATCTCTGTGGAACAGAGGAGGCGTCCCTGGTGGTTAAGTCTCAGGGCTGTCACTGCTATGGCCTGAGTTTGATCCCTGGCCAGGGAGCTAACTCACATATGACACAGCAGACCTCTCCTGTCTCACCTGCTGCTCCTCTTAGCAGTGTATTTCAGTAGATCCACCTGTTCTGTTCCCCACTCTGTCTCTGGTGAATTCTCTCACCCCTGCACCCCCGTCTTACACCCCAGTTCCTCTACAAAAAAAAAAAATCTAAAAAAAGAAAAGTATCAAATTAAATTTTGAGCTAAATGAACAGGAAACATTCTCTAAGGATCTTTCAGACAAAATATAAAATTAAAAAACAGTCGCCACCACAGAACACCCTCTGAGGTAATCACTCCTCTGAGGTAACTGTTCCTACTTCCTGGATATAGCCCTCTTTCTCCTCCATAATCTAGGAGGGACTCGGACTTTAGACAATTAACTAGACTGTCCACTGACAAATTAGAAAACAGGATACAAATAAACACAAATAGTATGAACAACAGCCATCTCAGAAGTATGAAGGATCCTAAGAGATTACCGTTTGGATTAAATAAAGCTTTGCTGCTTCATTTTCATTAAAAACAAGAGAAATGCAGTATTCAATTTTCAAACCTGATCCTGGTGGCAATATCACTGTTTTTTATGAAATCTGCCCCGAAGAGCCCAGGGGGTTCAGAAAATAGAGCGTTCTAGCCCCGAGATCTGTCCTCTGCAGCAAATCAATTCAGAAAGCGTGACTTAATTTTCCACACTGAAGATGCAGGTTGAACCACCCCCATTTGAGATTCAAATTCAAAACAGTTCACATCACAAGGATATCTAGGCTGAGGTGAAGTGGAACATACAATTTTGAGCACACTTGGGTTTCCCGGCGGTTTCTAGGGGTCACACCTGTGGCCTTTCCGCATCCATGTATCCCTTCTACCCACCCCTCTTACTGGGGTATTCGGGTTCACGAGGCCGCTCCTGCTCCCTTCCTGCATCCACACAGCCACTCTGCATAAGAATACTTTGACACTATACAGTTTATATTTGTGCTAATCAAGCTGAATATAGGCAGGATCTCTGAACAATAGTTTTTTGGGTAACATAAAAGAAAACTTAACTTTTAGTATACCTTTAAAAATAAGAATTAGCTTAGCATTCATTGTGCTTGTTTGTTTCATTTTTAATCTTATCTCAAGCATATGTGGTTCATGGAAGTGTCATCATTTAAAGATGGACACTTGGATAATTCAGTCTGGTTTCCTTTAGATTTTCTTTGTTAAGGAATCATAATGTGGGATTTAGATTTTTCCAGCTTACACAGAGTTTTCAGCATCAAAGGGGATGGAGCTGTTCCCCAGAACAGTGACTTAGAATCTGCTTGGACCCGTAAACTTGGCTCACACTTGGGATATTTCTCATCTTCAACATGCGTTTGGCTTCTCAGGTTTGAATTGATGTACGTTTTGTCAGGAGACAATTGCACTGTATTTGAAGTGAGGACTTGATCAAAATGTGATATGGAGTTTAGTGGTGGAGCTTTGCTTTTGCATCTTTTAAAGATCTTTTTATGGATGGTTTGGTCATATATATTTCTCAGAGCAATTTTTCTGTGAGTTAAAGAGATGTAAGATGTGACACACCTCACCTCGGGGCATCAAGCTGAAAACTTATTAGCATGATATTTGTTCAGCTCAGTCTGGATAATTTAACAACTTTGGTTGCCACTCTTTGAGTGATCGAGAAGTTAAATTTTGATCATATTTGGCCTAAAAGGAATATACTGTTCAATTGTTATGTGGCTGAAAAGTTAATATTGACAATTCACCTATTGATTAAATTGTAGAGAGGCAAATATCAGATTCACGTTTATTTGAATTCTATAATTGATAAGTTACTATGAGATGACACATTCCTAGTATCTGTATTCAAGATTTTTTTCTTCTCCTGGTTGAAAATAGCTCAGGTAATTAGGCTAAAATGATTCTATGAGGACTTAATGACTTTCCCCAAAGTGCTTAGTGGTTGCATTTTATTCACTAAATTTTATTTTATTTACTTATTTTTTTTTATTTATACAAGCTGGGGTACAGTACAGAGGCGTGGGGTGGCGAGAGGGTTCACCAGAGACAGAGTGGGGAGCAGAACAGGCAGATCAGAAATACACTGCTGAGGGGAGCAGCAGGCGAGGCAGGAGAGGTCTGCCGCACCATGTGGGATTCTCCCCGGCCGGGCGTCGAACTCGCATCGCGGGCTGCCGACAGCTCCACAGCGCAGCGCTCAACCACTGCGCCACCAGGGAGGCCCAATTTTATTTTATTTTTTAAAAGATTGATTTATTTATGCATTCACGAACTGGGGTGCAGGCCAGAGGTGTGGGAGGATTCACCAAAGATGGAGTGGGGAGCACAACAGGTGGACCTACTGAAATACACTGCTGAAGGGAGCATTGGACGAGGCAGGAAAGGTCTGCTGTGCCATGTGGAAAGCTCCCTGGGACCTGGGCGGGAATTGAACTCATGCTGCTGTGGTTGCGGATAGCTTCATAGTGCTGAGACTTAACCCCTTGTGCCACAAGGGAGGCCCCAGGTAAAACATTTCAATGCAAATAGTTGAATTTCATATCCCAAAGAATAATGTTTAGTATGAACCTCCCGTGCAATACTGGGGACATATACTAAAAAAGTATTTAATGTTCACCACAAATACAAAACTACCTAGGGGTTCTGCATTTTATCTGGCAAACTTCTTTTTTTTTTTTTAAAGATTTATTTATTTATACATACAGCTGGGGTACAGGCCAGAGGTGTGGAATGGTGAGAGGCTTCACCAGAGACAGAGTGGGGAGCAGAACAGGCAGATCAAAAATACACTGCTGAGGGGAGCAGCGGGCGAGGCAGGAGAAGTCTGCCACACCATGTGGGATTCTCCCCGGCTGGGCATCGCTGCTGCCAACAGCTCCACAGCCCAGCGCTTAACCGCTGCGCCACCAGGGAGGCCCTATCTGGCAAACTTCTTTACCAGATTACCACACGGCTTGCTCTGTTACCTTATGCAAGTCTTTGCTCAACTCTCAGCTTCTCATGAAGCCATTTCCCAACCATTCTTCTTAAAATTGCATCCCCACTCCACTCCTCCTCAAATGCCTCCTGCTCAACCCCAGCTCATAGCATGGTTTCCTCAGTGTCCTTCACCTTCAGTAGAAAATGTCATCTCATAGCAGCAAGTTTGATCTTATGCTTGCTGCTGATAGGACTCCCAAATGGCAGAATAGCGCTTGGCATAGAGCGAGCGTTCAATAAGTACTTACTGAATGAGTGAAAGTTTTACAAAATAAGAGAAAAATGCTTGTTTTTCTCAGAGTCATGAAGTAGATGGTTCCCAGCAGCCAGGAGAAGGAACCACCCCAGCCCCTACTCTCCGGGTTAGCTCACAGAAAACTTCCTTTTTTCATTTATTCTCATGTGCCCCCAATACCAGCTCAGTTGTTGCCACAGGGACAGAGTCCTGAGGAGTGGAGAATGAGACAGACCTAATAGACAATAGGTAGATGACTATTTAATCACAGTGGTGATCCCTCTTTGCAGGAAAGGAACAGAGAGCATAACCTCCTCTGGTGATGAGAGACAGGCCTCCTACAGCTGTTTGGTAGGCCTCACCCAGATGTCCATGACCTGACTTCCCAGCACACATGACTTTGGCATGATGATTTTGAGCTGAGATTAATCCAGGCCCTGCAAGTACATTAGAAACGTTTTACCACTCCCTAAACTACCTAAAAATATGAAAATTGAGGATTACCCAGAATTGGACTTCTTACCAGAAACAACCTTTCTAACAGAGAATCTTATCCATGTGGCAGAACAAACATGTAATTACAGAGCATCTAACCTGTGTCATATGAATCACCCATGTGAGCCCCGCTCCTCTTGCCCTGAAGCCCCAGGACCCATCTCATTCTTGCATATACACCTTTATTTTGCCCAAATGCCTTCGGAGTCCATATCCATGTGAATTGTCCATGTACATGTAATTAAATTTGTCTTTTCTAACACAAGGGACTATGGTGATGGTTCGTGGGTGATGAGGTAGTGGAAAATTTATGGGGATTCATTCATTTATTGCACAAAAATGAATAACAATGTAAGAAACATAAATTAATTTAAAAAGTTGTTCTTTTTTCCTAACTAATCGGTCTGATATTAATTTAATTGTCCGACCAGGCTGAGAAGAACCAGAGTAGTGAGGAAGATTTTCTCTTCTCTCTACAGAGGTCAGGGAAGACTGAAGAGGAAGTCTGGGCTCGGGCCTCCCTGGTGGCGCAGCGGTTAAGCAGTGCGCTGTGGAGCTGTCGGCAGTGGCGACGCAAGTTCAACACCCAGCCAGGGAGATTGCCACATGGCATGGCAGACCCCTTCTGCCTCGCCCACTGCTCCCCTCAGCAATGTATTTCTGTCGATTTGCCTGTTTTACTCCCCACTCCGTCTCTGGTGAAAACTCTCGCCAACCCACGCCTCTGGCCTTTACCCCAGCTTGTATGCATAAATAAATAAATCTTTAAAAACAAACAAATAAATAAATCTTTAAAAAAAAAAAAAAAAAGAGGAACTCTGGGCTGATAGAGGTCTGGAGGCTGGGCTTGAGGTAACTGGGTACAGAGCTCTGTGGGCTAAAGGGACAGCGTTCCCAGCAGGAAATCCAGCGAATGCAAGTGCCCTGAGGTGGGCTGGAGGCATGGAGGGAGGGCTGCAGTGAGCGTTGAGGGCAGGGCACAGGCAGTTCTGGGATCCAAAGGTCTGAACTGGGCCTGGGGAGGACCAGCTGCGTGAGCCTCCTCATCCAGGTGGCGCCCAGCATCTCCCCTACTCCTGCTCCTCTTCCACAAGAATGTAGAGAGCCTGTCACTCCCCAGGACCAGCTTGATCTCCTCTCTAACTGGTAATGCCTACCATGCCCACTCTTTCTCTGAGGCCGTGTGGGTGAGGCTGTGTAAGTGGGGAACAGACAAAGGGCCAGGAGGCAGGGTGGGAGCAAAGCCATGGCCCTCTTTAAGCTTCAGTTTCCTCACCAATAAAATAATAATTTCAAATTATGAATTCAAGTTTATCCTTTTTCTAAAAAAAAATCTGTAATATCCAAACAAACAGAAGGACTGACTAGTAAGAAGTACAACTGGCTTATATTTTTCCTTTAAAAAGGTTTATTGTTGTTTTTCCAATTATAAAGTAATACTGGATAAGAAACAATTTGGAAAATTTGGGAAAGTAAAAAAAAAATTCTTATCTGTTCCATTATCCAAAAATAAATAGTATTAAAATATTAGTGTATTTTCTTCCTTTCTTGGTGTATGTATCATTAAAATCTTGACACAGTGCTCATCTAACTGTAGTAAGTATTGGTTTAGATATATTCACTAATTTCAGTAGCAATCATTTGATCATATAATAGTAAACTTCATGGATACAATTCTATGTGTACAGTTCTCTTCTTGGGCATTTAGATTGCTACCATTTGACATTACTTATAAGGCTACAATTAGTATTTTTGTGCAGAAAACGTCTATTACATTAAGAATTCTTAGTTTAGGATCTGAAAAGTAAAACTACTAAATCAAAAGGTATAAACATTTTGAGGTTCTTGGTGCTAATGAGAAATTACTTTCTAAAAGTATTTTGCCACTGGACCCTTTCACCAGTCACACCAGTCCCTATTTGACCTGTGATTCACTTTGAAAATAACTGCAGTTGGGCCTCCCTGGTGGTGCAGCGGTTAAGCACTGCGCCTTGGAGCTGTCGGCAGTGGCTGCGCAAGTTCGACTCCCAGCCAGGGAGATTCCCACATGGCCCAGCAGACCACTCCTGCCTCGCCTGCTGTTCCCCTTAGCAGTGTATTTCCATTCATCTGCCTGTTCTGCTCCCCACTCTGTCTCTGGTGAACCCTCTTACCACCCCACGCCTCTGGCCTGTACTCCAGCTTGTATGCATATATAAATAAATCTTAAAAAAAAAAAGAAAAAGAAAATGTCTGCAGTTTATTAATGAAGGGTGGGAGAATGTGTCTCATTGTTTTTCTGATTTGTGTTCATTTGATGTTTGGCATGAACATAACCCTTTTGGTCCAGTTCTAAACTTAGAACTTCAGCATGCTAAGTAAGGCTCAGGCAATAGGTCATTTGGTTTGGTGAATCAAACAGATGCCAATTTACAATACAGCTTCCTCCCCCGGCCCAACAACCCCCTCCTGCTCCCAGAGGATCCTGGAAGTCCCCTGTCAGGGATCACCTAGGTCAGACAATGACCAGGGCACTGGAGGAGACCTTGGAATGCAGTGAGGTTATTACAGACACTTTCCTCTTGGTTCTTTCACAACCTGGTAGAACATTCTCTGGGGATGACAGGGTTGGGGAAGGGGGACACTCTATGTTCTCTTATCACCCTCCTTTAGACACTGCAGATAGAATCCATGGTTTTGGTTTGCAAATGGCTTTATGATGAACACGCCCATGGAACTGGGTAGTGTGGACTGAAGGAAATGCCTGGGTGGGGGGTGTGGGTGTCATATCAGGATGGATGAGAAGATAAGAGGCAACCATGTCAGTAACGAATATTTGGGGTATCCTAGAGAGTCTTGGCAAGTGCAGCCTAACAAAAGCCTTCCATGGAGTCAGCAGCCTGTAAGTGTCAGCATGAAATTCAAGAAAACAGGTAAGAAGTTGCTTTGTTTTCTCCTTTAAAGAATAGATATACAGCAAAATGTTAAATCATTATTTCTGGATTTCTGGAATAATGAGTGATTTTTATATTCTTCTTTATGCTTTTATATTTTCCCATTTTGAAATTAAGTAAATACTATTTTATAACTTAGAACATACAGAATTCATAAATTATTGTAAAAAATATTTCAAGTGAAAATTAAATTGAAAGGTAATTGAAGCTAAATGTGGGAGCTAGGACATCAAAATCTATCTCCACTAAAAGTTAATGAAAGGCTCAAAACTGGCAGGAATGCAAAAGACAAAGAAATAAAGGTGAGAATATAATAAATCAAAGTTGTCCCCCAAATTTAGGGAGCCAAAAAGCAAGAGACAAGAGATAAGCAGCATTACATAGAGAAATTGGAAACCTACACTTTGTAGGGGTGGGGGCTATAGTCGTCTTTGCAGCCCATCTCAGGAACAGGAGTTGCTAGATCAGGGGAAGAGAGGTGTGTGGATCTGACCACAGAAGTGGTTGTAAGTTTGTATAAAAACAAGTTACACCCCATAGACCGGTACCTGACACTTTGTAGCTATTTCAGAAATATTTGGGGTGAAGGGGTAAATGGATAAAGGAGTAGCCTTGAACTGAGGCCTCTTTGGTTACCCCATCAAGTGAGAAAGCACCAGAAGAACCTTTCCATGTAGAATTGAGGCCACAGTTGGGCCTCCCCAGTGGCACAGCGGTTAGGTGCTGCGCTGTGGAGCTGTCAGCAGTGGTGACGCGAGTTCAATGCCTGGCCCAGGAGATTCCCACATGGTGTGGCAAATCTCTCCTGCCTCACCCACTGCTCCCCTCAGCAGTGTGGTTCCGTCCATCTGCCTTTTCTGCTCCCCACTCTGTCTCTGGTGAACCCTCTCGCTGCTCTACACCCCTGGTCTGTACCCCAGCATTGTATGCATAAATAAATAAATTTTAAAAAAAAGTGAGGCCACAGTGAACCAAGCATTATGGCAGTCTGGGACGCTGGGTCCAGGGGCCCAGAGGTACAGCACTCATACCCCATCCTCTGGGCAAGACCTCTGGTTATGCCCTCCTTCTGGCAGGGCAGCTGTGGATGCCTTTTATTCTGCTCTGGGCCTGACAGAAAGTACCACAGGAGGTGATTAGGATGGAGGGAGAAGGGGGAAGCAGAGGGAGGAGACTTTGGTGGGTCACAGTTTCTATGCAGACCTCAGCATGTAACTTTACCCCTAAGCCAAATCCCACAGGGGCCTTTTGCAAATGTGGAAACTCCCAAGGCAACACCCAGGACTGGGGCCACCACTGGAGCACTCATTCTCCCTCCTTCCCTCTTGCTAGAACTGGCCTCCCTCATCCAAATCTGCCAGTTTCCCTTCCTTCAGTTGTGAGGAAAGTGGACATCTGGCACTGCACCAGACTCCATTTGTCCTGGTGGGTGAGTGGCATGCACACCTGGCACCTATGAGCTAGTCCCACATTTATTAAACACCAACTGTACTTACATTGGTTGAGTCCTCTCAGTAATGAGAAACCATTCTCCTGAGCTCTGAAGAAACTGAGGCTGTGAGAAGCATCTTCCCACAGAGCAGTCTCTGCACCCAAGGCTATGAGAAGGAGTCATCCACACTTTCCTCTAGATTCCACAAATGTTATTTGCCCTTCCTCTAGGCAGGGCATTGGCCAGCCTGAGGGACACTCAAAAATGAATGAGCTTCTTTTTCTTCCTTCCAGGAGCTTACTTATCTTGGGAGAGATTGGAAAGTAAACAAGTGACTCCAGAGCAAGTCAGAATAGGGTCACTGTGTAGGAGAACAAAGGAGAGAGAGAAATCAGAAGTTCTGAGACCTTTCTCAGGAAGGAGATATTTATGCTGACTTATAATAAAGAAGGCCTCTCCAGGA
The DNA here is from genome assembly GCA_004024925.1 of Scalopus aquaticus. NCBI lineage: Eukaryota > Metazoa > Chordata > Mammalia > Eulipotyphla > Talpidae > Scalopus > Scalopus aquaticus. Next base: position 85,001 of record PVIJ01006076.1, read on the forward strand.
ATTTTGGGGAGGTAGTTACCCTGGTGACGGGGCATGCACTGAGTCATTGGGTCAGCTGGGCCCAGCCAGTGGACAGCCTTGAAGGCCATGCATGGGTCCATGAGGGTGTGGGCTTGCCGTCGGGCATTTCCTCTGGCTACACGTGCAGGACATTCCGGAAGGCAGAGTCTGGGCTGGAGAAACCAGTGAGAACTCCAAAGCATTGGGAGAGAAGCAAGGAATGAGCAGTGGGGAAGTCAGAAGGGAAGGCAAGTTGAAACGTGACTAGTGAGGGGATATTGGGAGTGCTGAGCGACACCCTAGGCCTTGGGCTAGGGGGACACCAGATTTCACTGCATACTTGTCTGTAATTGTGTGGGTTTTACAACTGTAAAAACCTCTCCAAAAATCCTTTTTAAAAGAGACCAGTGAGGGCCTCCCTGGTGGCACAAGGGGTTAAGTCTCAGCACTATGAAGCTAACCAGAGCCACTGCAGCACAAGTTCGATCCCTGGCCAGGGAGCTTCCCACATGGCACAGCAGACCTCTCCTGTCTTGCCCGCTGCTCCCCTCACCAATGTATTTCAGTGGATCTACCTGTTCTGCTCCCCATTCTGTCTCTGGAGAATCCTCTCACCACTCCACACTTCTGGCCTACACCCCAGCTCTTCTATGCATAAATAAATAAAATAATAAATAAATAAATAAGTAAAAACAGATCAATAAATGGATTTTTAAAATGGGGTCCATAGATCCAATGAAATCCCTGTCAGCTTTAAAGAAGAAGGACAGGGCCTCCCTGGTGGTGCAGTGGTTAAGCGCTACGCTGTGGAGCTGTCAGCAGCAGCGACGTGAGTTCGACGCCGGGCCAGGGAGATTTCCAAATGGCACAGCAGACCTCTCCTGCCTTACCCGCTGCTCCCCTCAGCAGTGTATTTCTGATCTGCCTGTTCTGCTCCCCACTCTGTCTCTGGTGAATCCTCTCGCGGCCCCATGCCTCTGGCCTGTACCCCAGCTTGTATGCATAAATAAATAAATCTTAAAAAAAAAAAAGAGGAAGGACACTGGCACAGGTGACACGAATGAACCTTGAGGTCAGTGAGCTCTGCTGACCTGGAGGTCATGATTGCAGGGAACTTGATTCAAATACCTATGATTCCAATACCCTATGATTCCTCTTATATGAGACACCTACAGTTGCTAAATGTATAGAGACAAAAAGGCGGAATGGTGGCGCCAGGCCTGGGAGGAGTGATTTCGGGGATGTTGAGTGTTCAGTGGGCCCGGGGTTCAGTTTGAGGGTTTCCGTGTGTGGCAGCACAGCCGTGTGGATACGTTTAGTATCAATGAACTATATGCTTAAAACTGCTTGAAATATAAGTTTCACGTTATACATATTTTATGACAAAAGAAAAAAAAACAGAGCAGTGAAGGGTATTTGAGGAAGCTGCTTTGTCATTCAGCCTGAGTGACTGAGACAGCCAGATGCCATTGACTGAGGCAGGAAATGAAGGAGGACGAGCAGTTCGTGGGGAAGATGACGTCACCTCTTGGTGGTCACTTAGTGTGTACCTACTGTGTGCTGTGCTCCCACGGTCTCCAGTCCTCAGGAAGCAGGTGTTCTTGTAGTTCCGTCACAGATCCGGTAGCAGGTATGGAGCTAGGCGGTGACTCAGGTCCTGTCTCTTCCACTGCGCTGAGCCCGGTTTAATATGCAGGGCGCCATCTCTGGTCACATGACCAGCAGCAGGTGGGTGGGGTGGAGCTTGAAGAATGACTTTAGGAGGATTAGCAGTTTCCTGAGTGAGCTCTTGGGAAGCCATGGATTTGGTGAGGCCCCTGAGAAGGGTGAAGAGGAAGAGGAGGAGAGCTGAGGGTAAGCTCTGGAGGATGACCTACACTGATGATACTCTTTCTGCCTGGGGACAGCTGCGTCAGAGCTCCTCCTGGAGTAGTGCTCACCCCAAAGTCCCCTCCCCACCCCCCTTAAGATCTGGGCCTTGCTTAGCACCTGCCCAGCAGCTGATGCTGGGGCCTCCACTGAACTCAAGAAGAGGAGTCAGCTCAAAGTGACCTCATTCTAAATCAGGCAGTTTCCAGGATCTCTGTCAACACTCAGGACTGCACTTAGCAGGAAGGAGCCAGCAGGAAGAGAGGAACACTGCACTCCACTAGAGGCTTCAGGAGCACCTCAGCAAAGTCAGGATACCAGCTGGAAGCCAGGACAGCAGGAAGGTACAAGAAGGGGCAAGGCCTCCAGTGTGATTCTTCTCGGTGGGTTAGGAGCTGGGGGGCGCTGTGCAATTCCCAAGTGGGGTAAAAAAAAAATAACAAAACTACTAGTTTCAAGGAAGAGGAGCTCCTCAGTGTTAATAATAGAAGCATCCAGAAGAAAGTAACCAGAGGCTTCTGCCAATTGATCTGGGGACTGGGAAAAGGTCCCATAGTTATTAATAACCTCCGTGTTCTGGGAACTGATTTCATGCACCAGACAAAGGGATTCAAAAGTTGCTGTCGAAGGCAAAGTGATTCCAGCCAAAGCACCACTCTCTGTCCTCCCAATAAGTGAGTATTTCTCCATGAGAGGCTTATAGCAGATTGGCCTCTTGACAAATTTGGTGAGCTGAAGTGTGCGGTCGATCAGCATACTTTTATAATGACTCAGTCTTCACAGAGCACTTTTCTCGGAGACCCCCAACTCAGTATGTTCTGAGAGTAGGGGTGAAAACAGGTGCTTGTGCAGCCTCTGGGAGACAGCTGGGGAAGGAGCCCACTCAGAATCTCAGACTTAGTAGCACATCCTACTGGAATCCTGGAAGACAGAAATTCTACCAATGACTCCTTAAAAAGTCAGAGCAATGAGCCCCCCCCCCCCCGGTGGCTCAACGGTTAAGCGCTGCGCTGTGGAGCTGTCGGCATCGGGCAGTGGCGATGCGAGTTCGACGCCCGGCCAGGGAGAATCCCACATGGCACAGCAGACCTCTCCTGCCTCGCCCGCTGCTCCCCTCAGCAGTGTATTTCTGATCTGCCTGTTCTGCTCCCCACTCTGTCTCTGGTGAACCCTCTCGCCGCCCCACGCCTCTGGCCTGTACCCCAGCTTGTATGTATAAATAAAAAATAAATCTTAAAAAAAAAAGTCAGAGCAATGAATTTCACCTCGTCCAACAGAGCTGCAGTAATGTTGATTATCTGGCTGCCTTTTTGCATGTGTAGGCCCAATCAGGAAGAGGCTACAAATCAATAGGTTAGAGACCTGAAAGTGTTAGAGAAACACCTGCATGTCCATTCCCTACTCGTTAAACTTGAGGGAGGAGGAGTCTGTGCCACCAGACAGGACAGTGTCTTCAAGATCAGCATCCCTCATTTGAATGTGCTTAATTTTATTGTGATTCACAGATACTGTGCTTTTACAAGTTGAAGGTTTGTGGCAGGCCTGTGTGGAGCAAGTCCCTCAGCACCATTTTTCCACCAGCACATGCTCACTTCATATGTAACATTTAATTGAGGTATGTGCATTATTTTTAAAGACACAATATTATTACACACTCAGTAGGTGACACCATAGTGTAAGCATGACTTTTATAAGCACTGGGAACCAAAATATTTGTGTGCCGTATTTGTTTTATTGTGGTGGTCTGGAACAAAACCTCCAAGGTGTGCCTGTAATATTGAATTAATTGAGCGCTATTCTAATATGGAGTTATTTTAAAAGATAGCTTATAAATCCCTTCTGGGAGGATTTAGTTCATTCTCTCGGCCAAAGAGACAAGAACCACCTTTTGATTTTGCACCCCTCTCCTCTAATCCACTGATGGTGTCCCCAGTCCCCAGAGAAGGGTCAGGAGCAGGGTTTCGGGAGCACGAGCCTTTCCTTCTGGCTCCCTCACTCCAAACCCAAGCTGAGTCCACATTTTCTCTGTGTCCTCAGTGTGCTCCCTACGTTCAAAGGTAAAATATTGGGCCTCCCTGGTGGTGCAGTGGTTGAGCGCTGCGCTGTGGAGCTGTCGGCAACACGCCATGCGAGTTCAACCTCCAGCCGGGGAGAATCCCACATGGTGCAGCAGACCTCTCCTGCCTCGCCCGCTGCTCCCCTCAGCAGTGTATTTCTGATCTGCCTTTTCTGCTCCTCACTCTGTCTCTGGTGAACCCACTCGCTGCCCCACACCTCTTGCCTGTAACCCAGCTTGTATGTATGAATAAATAAATCTTTAAAAAAACAAAAACAAAAAAACAAAGGTAAAGTATTCTTTACTCTCCCCCACAGTCCCTGTGTCCACTGATGGAAAGTCGCCCAGAGATTTTTTTTTTTAAATATTTTTAAAGATTTATTTTTGCATACAAGCTGGGGTACAGGACAGAGACGTGGGGCGGCGAGAAGGTTCGCCAGAGACAGAGTGGGGAGCAGAACAGGCAGATCATAAATACACTGCTGAGGGGAGCAGCGGGCGAGGCAGGAGAGGTCTGCCGCACCATGTGGGATTCTCCCTGGCTGGGCGTCGAACTCGCATCGTGGGCTGCCGACAGCTCCACAGCGCAGCACTCAACCGCTGCGCCACCAGGGAGGCCCCAGAGATTTTTTTTTTTTAATTTTATTTATACATACAAGCTGGGGGTACAGGCCAGAGGCGTGGGGCAGCGAGAGGGTTCACCAGAGACAGAGTGGGGAGCAGAACAGGCAGATCAGAGGTACACTGCTGAGGGGAGCAGCGGGCGAGGCAGGAGAGGTCTGCCGCACCATGTGGGACTCTCCCTGGCCAGGCGTCGAACTCGCGTCGCCGCTGCCGACAGCTCCACAGTGCAGCGCTCAACTGCTGTGCCACCGGGGAGGCCCCCCCAGAGATTTTTTTGTATCTTAAAGACTCCCACCTAGACTACTATTTGAGCACCTAACTGGTCTTTTGTTCCTTTCAACCCATTTTCTTTCTGCAGGAAGAAAGATTTTATTAAAACACAATCTGAAGGACCTCCCTGGTGGCTCAATGGGTTAAGTGCAGCACTATGAAGCTATCCAGAGCACTGCATCACGAGTTCAATACCCAGCTAGGGAGCTTCCCAAATGATGCAGCAGACCTCTCCTGCCTTGCCCGCTACTCCCCTCAGCAGTGTACTTCAGTAGATCTGCCTGTTCTTCTCCCCACTTTGTCTCTGGTGAATCCTTTCACCCCCCACACCTCCGGCCTATACCGCAGCTTATATGCATAAATAAATAAATCTTTTAAAAAAACCCACAATCTGGAAAGACTAACATCAGAAGACTAGCATACCAATTGTTGGTCTGGATGTGGAGGAACTGGTATTTTCATACATTTTGGGTAGGAATACAAAATGGTGCGACCGCTTTGGAAAATAGTCTGGCAGTTTCTTAAAAGTCAAACATATACTTACCATTTAACCCAGCAATCCTACTTCAGAGTATTTAACCAAGAGAAATGATAATGTATTCACACAAAGACTTGTACTTGTTTTTCAGAGAAGTTTTTATTCATGATAGCCACACAACAAAACAACCCAAATGTCCATCAGCTGGTGAGCAAATTGTAGGCTGCTGCTTAGCAATTAAATGGGTGAATTATTGATAATGCATGAAGCATTATGCTAAATAAAAGAAACTAGACACAGACGACTGTGTGCTATATCCTTCCATTTATATGATTTATAGAAAAACTAGCTGATCAGTGTTTTCCCAGGGTGCAGAGTAGTAGAAGTACAACATTTGCAAGGAGGCAGAGAGACCTTATTTGGAGTGATGGTGACTTTACAACTACATGTATTTGCTGAAACTCTTGAATTTTTTATTTAAAATTGGTAAAAATTTGTTCTATGTAAGTACCGGAATAAAGTTGACTGAAAAAATAAAGACATATAATGAAAAATACCCACCATCTGGAAAAAGGTTAAAGCAATGATAGAGGATTGTGCAACATGGAGACAAGACAGGAGAACTCTTGGAAGCCAAGTTCCACCCAACAAGGAAAGGCCGTATGTAGCTTGGAGTAGAAGAGGTTGCCTGGTAAGTTATTCTTCTCAGGTCGTGGTTCTTAAACATCAGTGGGACTCAGGACAGCTTGGGGACATTGGCAAAAACACAAAAACCCACAATGAACCTTGTACCTTGTGTTTTTGTATTAGGCTCCACCCTTAGGGATTTGACTTATTGCCTCAAAATCACACTGTTTGTTCTTTTTCAGAGCTTGACACATAGTCTTTCCTCTCCTGGGATGTTGAAGTATCTTTCTGATCCCTAGGATTGGGTTGAGTTCACCTATTATGTGTCCATAGGTTACTCTATTTACCTTACGTATACTTTAGTCTTATAGTTGTTTGGTGTCTGACTTCTTCATTGGACAGTAACCTCTGTGAGGAATAAGACCAGGTTGCCTGGCTGTTTTCATACATATACATACAATTATTGATATAATTTATATAATTATATAATTATTGATATAACCTGATAAGATGCACAGGCTGAGATCAAAACTGTGGCCCAGGGCCTCCCTAGTGGCGTAGGGGTTGAGGTCTCAGTGCTGACAGGCTATCACCAGCCACTGTGGCATGAGCTCAATCCCTTGCCAGGGAGCTGACCCACATGGCGCAGCAGACTTCTTCTGTCTCACCTGCCGCTCCCCTCAGCAGTGTACTTCAGTAGATCCACCTGTCCTGCTCCCCACCCTGTCTCTGGTGAATCCTCTCACCCCTGAGCCTCTGGCCTATACCCCAGTTCTTGTGTGCATAAGTGAATAAAATAAATCTTAAAAAAAAATGTGGCCCAGTGGATAGAGCCAAGTCTACCCTCTCCTTCAAAACCAGAGCAGCTCACATTTAAATTACAGATCTTCCTGGATTTAGGGTGGGGCCACCTTCCAATGAACCCATTATAAATTAAAAATTATCATTAAATTGAAAATGCTTTTAATATACTTAACCTATCAAACATCAGAGCTTATCCTAACCTACCTTAAACATATTCAGAACACTTAGACTGGCTGATATTGCATTCTGTGAAAGAAATAGATTTTACATTGGACAAAATCATCTCAGTCTATTTTATAATTAAGTGTTGAACATGTCATGTAGTTTATTGAATACTGTATAAAAGTGAAAAAGAAAAGTCTTTCACCATTAACATGTGAGTTGAAAGCACAGTAGGTTGAAGAAAGTTTGAAGCACTGAACTACAATTAGTTTCTGGATGATGGGGCTGCTCTAGTACCAGGGACATCAATTTCTCTCTTTTCTTTCTTTTTTTTTTTTTGATTTATTTTTTATTTATACATACAAGCTGGGGTACAAGCCAGAGCTGTGGGGCGGCGAGAGGGTTCACCAGAGACAGAGCGGGTAGCAGAACAGGCAGATCAGAACTACACTGCTGAGGGGAGCAGCGGGCGAGGCAGGAGAGGTCTGCCGCACCATGTGGGATTCCCCCCGGCCGGGCGTCGAACTTGCGTCGCCGTTGCCGACAGCTCCACAGCGCAGCGCTTAACCGCTGCGCCACCGGGGAGGCCCAATTTCTCTCTTTTCTGATGAGACTTGTGAACACCTGGCAGAAGGCTGCTTACCCTGGTGACTACGTGGCTGGTGGGGAGCTGTGGCTCACTGTCCTCCCTGGCATCAAGAAAGCAGCTACTGCATGTTGCTATGTCAGAAAAGGATTAAAATTCAAAACCTGAAGTACCATTTCCACTGAATTTCTATCACTTTCGCACCATTAGTGAAGCTGAAATGTCATAAGTCGAATCATTAATACAGACAGGAACCTGTCTAGGCAGGTAATAAGTTTTCCTACTAAACTAAACTTTGAAACAAATGCAAGCATGGGGTTTGTCCTCTAAAGGATAGGCTTTTCTCCCCCTATTTCTATTTGGATCATCAGAAGTTATCTGCCCCCAGCTCTGACTCACTAGCCTCTGATTCACTGTGAAAATGAGCAGATTAAAACAATGAGAAATCTCTAAATACCTGTGAGGACAGCTACATTGTACAAGACTGGCTATACCCAGTATTGGCAAGGACGTGGAGTAACTGGGACTCTCATGCACTGCCGTTGGAATACAAAACTGTTTTGGAAACAGTTTGGAAGGGTCCTATAAAGTTAAAGTACACTCATATGCCCGAGAGACCCCATCCTTAGATATTTACCCAAGAGAAATGAAAACATGTATTTATTCAAAGCTTTGTAATGAATGTTTAGAGAAGTTTGCTTAATGATAGTATAAAATAGAAACAATCCACATGTCCATCAGCTGGTTATGGAACAAACTGTGCTGCATTCACACAGCAGAACACTACCCAGCAATGAGGACAGCCTCCTGAGACCAACATGATCTAGAATGCATTGCATTCTGTGAAAGAAACAGATAAAAATGGGTACATGCTGTATGATTTCATGCATATGAAATTATAGTCCAGCTAGTGATGGGTCAGAGAGGAGATCTGTGGTTGCCTGCAGCCAGGGGTGACCGGAGGAGTTTGGTAGTAAAGGAGCACGAGGGAACTTCTGGGGTGATGAAAATATTCTGTATCTTGATTGTGGGGCTGGTTGCAGAAGTCTGCACATTTGTCAAGAGTCATTCAACTGTACACTTAAATGTTTTTTAAAGATTTATTTATGCATACAAGAACTGGGGTGTAGGCCAGAGGTATGGGGTGGTGAGAGGATTCACCAGAGACAGAGTAGGAGCATAACAGGTGGTTCTAATGAAGTACACTGCTGAGGAGAGCAGTGGGCAAGACAGGAGAGGTCCACTGCGCCATGTGGGAAGCTACCTGGCTGGGGATGGAACTCATGCTGCAGTGGCTGCCAATAGCTTCATAGGCTGAGACTTAACCCTTTGTGCCACCAGGGAGGCCCTACACTTACATTTTTTAAAATAAACTTTATGTGAATTATATCTCACCAACGCTGATTTTTAAAAGTGAGAAAATGAAGGACAAAGACAGTAAGTGCTTTTAGACCACCAAGAAGGGGCAAATTGATTTAGTTTTGTTCCTTACTTAAATTTAAAATTTTGTAATTCCCTCATTTATGAAGTTGGAGGTGGCAGAAAGTGGACAGACAGATGGCGGGGAATTTGGTCTAGCAGACTCAGGGAATGGCCTCTCCCCTGCAATCAAATTCTGGGTCCTTCAACTAGTTGCTTAGCCTACCCTAGCCTATGTTTGCTTATCTGTGTACTACTTTTGCATTAAAAATATAATAAAATAAAACACATATATAACATGTTTAATGGATCCATATCTGAGATAAATACATCAAAGAGTCTCCCAGTATCTGGTATGTAGTTTGACACCTGTTTCTGTTTTGACATTTTATTGTTGAAGCATAGCTCAGAAACTTCAATGCACTTTGGAAGTAGAACAAATTTTTAATCTTGTCTGAAAACATGACTTTTGGAAGAAAAAACAAATAAAAAAACCTTGCCTCTGGGCCTGTGTTGTCTGCTTAAGAGATCTGCTACTGAAAGAATGTGAGATCGTTACAACATCAGAGAAAGTTCTGGCTTCCTGACCTATGTAGCATCTGGAAGGAACATTTAATTGCAACCCCATACCCTTTGCACAGTGACTTTTATGACCTCCCATCCCCAGGCTGTTAAAAGGAAGGGTCAATATCCCTACTGGTTAGTTGGAAATTCTTCACTGACACATACCGACTTCGTGATTTGTTGGCCATTTTTTCCATCTAGCAGGCAGCTGTGGGTAATGTTTAACTAGAAATTATGCAAGACATGTTTACAATGTGAAGGGGGCGGGGTCCCCCCATTGGCCACACTGGGGGTGGCCAGAGTATATATGGGTTTCCTTGCATTTGACTAGAAAAACAGGTGTGTCAACCACCCCCCCCCCAGGCTTCCTGAAAGCCCCTGCTCTCAGCTTGCTGAGACTTTTGGTAATGCTGTTTAAAAGCAACAACACCTGCTAACAGGAGGACACACACTATGCAATATCTATTTCTTGAATTCACTGGGATGAGACGAATGTTCTTCAGGCCTCCATAGGCCCTGCCATCCAGCCATGACTGCCCGGCAGGACCAGGGACAGCTTTAGAAGCTTGCTTCTTTCCCAGCTCTGCTCTGGGGTCCATCTCTTGATAGTACCATTCTAAGTGTCTTCTTGGTTAAGATTTTACTCTTTGGGGCCTCCCTGGTGGTGCAGCAGTTAAGCGCTATGCTGTGGAGCTGTCGGCAGCAGCGACACGAGTTCAGCGCCCAGCCAGGGAGATTCCCACATGGTGCGGCAGACCTCTCCCGCCTCGCCCGCTGCTCCCCTCAGCAGTGTATTTCCATCCATCTGCCTGTTCTGCCCCCGACTCTGTCTCTGGTGAACCCTTTCGCCGCCCCATGCCTCTGGCCTGTACCCCAGCTTGTATGCATAAATAAAAAAATCTTGAGACGGGCCTCCCTGGTGGCACGGCGGTTGAGCACTGTGCTGTGGAGCTGTTGGCAGCACACAGCGCGAGTTCAATGCCCAGCCAGGGAGAGTCCCACATGGTGCGGCAGACCTCTCCTGCCTCGCCCGCTGCTCCCCTCAGCAGTGTACTTCTGATCTGCCTCTTCTGCTCCCCACTCTGTCTCTGGTGAACCCTCTCACTGCCCCACGCCTCTAGCCTGTACCCCAGCTTGTGTGTATAAATAAATAAAATCTTTAAAAAAAAATCTTTAAAAAAAAAAAGATTTTACTCTCTGAAGTCTGGAATTGCTTCAAATCCGACAGTTAAAAAGAATCTGCTTTTTTCTATACATTTTATGGTTTCAGGTCTTACATCCAGGTCTTTTATCCATTTTGAGTTGACTTTTGTGCAGGGTGTGACCACTTTTGGGAATTTACCCAAAAGACACAAAAACACTAATCCGAAAGGATACATGCACCCATATGTTCATTGCGGCGCTGTTCACAATAGCAAAGGTATGGAAGCAACCCAGATGTCCAAAAATAGATGATTGGATCAAGAAGATGTGGTACATATGCACAATGGAGTACTATTCAGCATTCAAAGAAGATAAACACATGCAATTTGCAGCGACATAGATGGAATTAGAGGGGATCATATTCAGTGAAATAAGCCAGAGAGAAAGAGAAAAATATCAAATGGTTTCACTTATAACAGGACTATAAGGAAACCAAATAGGAGAGAGACAATCAGCGGA